>PVIR01026649.1:0-23681 GCA_004026965.1 Petromus typicus | reverse complement strand
CTCATTAATAAGGAACCACAAAGTGAAATAGACTTCAACTGAAGGGAAAAATATCTTTCAAACAAAGATTTTCTAATCTTTTTAGCAGGGTTGTTTTTTACCCTCTAGTTACACCCCATACAGTGTGGAGTGGGTTTCAGTTCTCCTTTTCATGTCAAACTTGCTGCTTTCCCTGCAGGCAGCAATGCATCAGTCCACCGGCTAAGGTGAGAGTGGGGTATTACACACCTACAAAAAAGTGCATGTGAATGGTTAGAGTTCTTCTTTCAAGGTCAGTACTTACTATTTGTCTATTTCATGAAGGTTTTATGACAATTGTATTGAACAAGGCAGACATTGAGAGGTTATTGAGTTCAGGTAAACAAATGCATGATTCAAGAACATAAAACTGTGCATAGCTGGGACCATTCTGCATGACAGCATAAACATGGATATATGACACTATGAATTTGTCAAAAACACATAGAATTTGGGCCAGGGATTTAGCTCAGTGGTTCTGGCACCTGTCTTGCAAGCTGAAGGGCCTAGGTTTGACCCCTGGTAACCACATACAATCCTGGGCATGGAGACTCACCCCAGACGCAATCGGCACCACATACCACAGTGCTGGGTATGGTGGCTCATGCCTGTAATCCCAGCACTCTGGAGGCAGAGGCAGGAGGACTGCTGTGATGTGAGTTTGAGGCTGAGCTCAGGGCCAGCCTGAACTACAAAGTGAGACCCTGTCTCAAACAAACAAACAAACAAACAACCCCCCAAATATACACAGAATTTTATAGTATACAACCCTCATTGCAAAATATTTTAAAAATCATGTAGAAGATCAGAGGATCCCAAGATGAAAAAAATGCATATGATAAAACATATAACTACAACATAATATATGAAATAATGTATGTCCTGACCCAAGTACCCTGGAAAATAACTGGAATCTGTGTAAAAATTAAAACAAACATCAATATATGCACAAACACTGTCCTCTACTGATTAAAAAGTTGTTCCACACAGAGGTACAGAATGAACTGTAAACTACTTTACACAAACATCAAGCTTGGGCACTTGAGTAAGTGACTGGAAAATGGCCAGATCCCAGGCTTCTTACTTTTGAAGTAGGAGGCAGCAGCTGAACAAGGGAGGAGCCTGGAGTTATATATGTGTTCATTGATGGCAGCTATAGACAGCAGCAGGAGATTCTGTTCAGCTTATTATAGATGCTGAAGGTTACATTCATAGAAATCTTTGGGTATGCACATGTATATATGTACATGTCTTTGCTACATAGCATCAAATTCCTTCTGTCCAGTGCATATGTTTAAAGACTAATTTCCAATGTGATAGTATTTGGGAGGTAAATGGGTCATGATGGTTGAATGTGTATAATGGGACACAGGGGATCATGTTTCCTCTCTGTCTTTCTGCCATGAAGTAGGACTTCACCAGAATCTACTCACATTGACATTCTCACCTCCAGACACCGCAATGATGAGGAATGATGTTATTCATCCAAGCCACACAGTGTTTGTTATTGTATCATCGCAGCCTGAGCCCATCAAGTTTGTCAGTTGAAAAGCCTACAAACAAGGACATCCCAGTACCCATGAGCACCTTAAAGACCGAGTCTCAGTTTCTAATACTATTCTCCTGTACAAGAAAACAGAGATCTTTAGATAATGGGCTGCTCCTAGGAGAAGGATAGGGAAATAAAATGGGTCAGAAGGAATATCTGATGCCAGAAAGTAAGAATATGTTAAAGCCCACAAGAATGTGAATTTGTTGGAATGATATAGCAATCAACGAAAAAAGTTCCTGAGAGCCAAAGCCAAAACCATTTGAGCAACAATATAAAGTAGGATTGGATTATAACTCAAAGTACGCAATACCTATTTATGGATTCATATTTATGTAAAATGATTGAATCAATAACACCTGAGGGAGAAAGAAGAATCTTCTCTGCAGAATGACCCCAAATAATTATGGATATTCTGCCCTCAAGAGCTGAAACATAACTCAGCTCCTCAGGTATGACCTCCGTGATGATTTCCTTGAAAAGAAAATGGGAGAGGGGTAGAAATGTGAACAGTGGAGAAACCTGACAAGCACTGTTAGCTAGTTGAGGATTCATACCACCATAAAATGTCATATACTCACGTATATATTTCCTTAGTATGGTATGATAAAAATGATATTTTACCAGTGTTCATATCCTAAACCCAGAAGTCCAATGTAAACATGAAACAAAATCATTAAAAAGTGCCAGCTAAAGTGTATTCTCCAACTGTCAAGGTCATCAAAAACAAGGATAATTCCAGTAACTATCACAACAAAGATAACACCAAGAGGACATGGCCACCAAATGTAATACAGTCTCCTGGGTCAGTCTGGGAACATAAAGAGAGAGTTAGATTAAAAACTAAGGACATACCCTTTCACAATAACACCCCACCCAAAATATCTAGGAATCAATCTAACAAAGGAGGTGAAAGACCTCTACTCTGAAAACTATAGCACTCTGATCGCTTCTCGGTCTTTTGGCTAAGATCAAGTGAAAACTATAGCACTCTGAAAAAGGAGATAGAAGATGATATCAAAAACTAGAAAGACATACCTTGCTCCTGGGTAGGAAGAACCAATATCATCAAAATGGCTACACTCCCGAAACTACACACTCAACACAATCGCAATTGAAATCCCACCAGCATATTTCACAGATCTAGAGAAAAAAACCCCAAACTTTCATCTGGAATCACAAAAGACCTAGAATAGCAAAAGCAATTCTAAGCAACAGGAACATGGTGGGGGGTATTACAACTCCGAACCTGAAACTATACTATAAAGCCACAGTGATAAAAACTGCATGGTACTGGCAAAGTGACAGACCCAAGGATCAATGGAGTAGACTAGAAGATCCAGAAACTGCTCCCGATACATTGAGCCACCTCATCTTTGACAAAGGAGCCAAAAATCCTCAATGGAGGAAAGATAGCCTCTTTAACAAATGGTGCTGGAAAAATGGGGCTTTCATTTGCCAAAGACTAAAACTAGACCTAGCTCTTTCACCATGTACCAAGGTAAAATCAAAGTGGATAAGAGACCTAAATATTAAAACAGACACTTTAAACCTACTGCAAAACAGGTTAGGTAAAATTCTTGAAGACATTGGCTTAGGGAAAGACTTCTTGAACAAAACCTCTATAGCACAGGAATTGGCTGAAGAAAACAACAAATGTGACCTCATTCTTTAAAAAAGCTTCTGCACAGCAAAGGAAACCACCTACAGAGCAAAAAGGCAACGAACAATGTGGGAAAAATCTTTACCAGCTGTTCCTCAGACAAAGGGTTACTATCTAGAATATATAGCTTAAAAAAATCAGCCCACCCAAATTTAATGACCCAATTCAAAAATGGACATCTGAAATGAACAGATATTTTTCAGAGGAAGAAGTAGAGCAGCCAAGAATTATATGAAGAAATGCTCAACATCATTAGTCATTCGAGAGATGCAGATGAAAACAACACTGAGATTTCATCTTAATCCACAAAGAATGGCTGCCATTTCAGAATTAGCCAGCAACAAATGTTGGCGATGCTGCGGAGAAGAAGGAACCCTTCTCCACTGTTGGTGGGACTGTAGACTCGTACAACCCCTGTGGAGATCAGTTTGGAGATTCCTCAAAAAGCTAGGATTGGAGGTCCCATTTGACCTGGCCATTGCTCTGCTAGGTATATACACACAAGAATTAAAAGACTCTTATCACAGTGACATATGGGCACCCAGGTTTACAGCAGCTCAGTTTGTGATTGCTAAATCTTGGAAACAACCCAAATTTCCATCAACTGGAGACTGTGTAAAAAAGCTGTGGTTCTTCTACAGAATGGAGTATTACTCTGCCATAAAAATGATAAGCATGAATCATATATACTTAAATGGACATACCTTGAGGATATCTTCATAAGTGAAATAAATAGGTCACAGATAGGTACATATCACATCTTTTCTCTGGTATGAGAAAATAAAGATGTAAATGAGTCCTAGAATTGTATTTTATATATTGTGAAATAGAAAATTCTCAAAGTGTAATAGGGTGAAGGGGGATAAATAAAGAGATTATAACAAAAAAGAAAGGAAACAGATTTTATGTATATGGGAGGTGGTAGGATGAGTAGGGCTATGGGAAAAAATGAGAATTAAGTTGTGTCTTATACTGGTACAAATTCCCATTGTGGAGTGCAATCATGATGTGTATATGTAATGTACCAATAAAGATTTCAATTAAGAAAAAAAAAACCCCTAAGTACATAGTAATACAGTAAGGAATCTATAATGGTTTATTAATTTTGACACATACACCCTGCTACTATATGATGTTAGTAATAGAGTAACTGAGTTGCTATACACAGAAATACTATTACTTCACTATCCTTTCTATAAATATAATGCTATTTTAAATTGTATAGTTTATTTTTAAAAAATTCAGCCAGAGAGATCAGTAATCATAAGGAAATAAACTCCATCTAACCCCAGCTATTATCCAAAGTAGAAAAATAAAAATAGTAAAAATTCTAGTGAGAATACAAAGAAAGAGAAACTGTTACATACTTCTGGTAGGACTGTAAGTCAGTACAGACATTATGGAAAGGTGTGTTTCCTAAAAAACTCTCCAAGAAATAGAATTGCCATTTAGTCCAGACATTTCAGTACTAGATATATGTCTAGAGGAATTAATACCAGTATATTATAAAAACTTTTATAAGCACAAATTTGTTGTACTAGTAGTCACAATAGACAAATCGTGTAACCAACTGACTGCCATTGACCATTGACTGGTAAGTGGATAAGGAAAAAGTGTTAGATATACAACAGAATATTACTCAAAAGTCTGTCACATTCAGCAATATGGGTAAAATGAGAAGACATTATGTTAAACAAAACGTGTGAGGCAGAGACAGGTAATTGCTGCATATTCTCAATTGTAAAGGGAAGCTAAAGATGATCATGAAGAAGTGGAAAACAGAATATTTGTTAGTAGAGCTAGGAAAGTATTTAGGGGAGAAAAGGAAATAGGATGGATAACAGGTACAATGGGACAGCTATATAGGACAAGTACTTTAGAGTGCTGTGTATGTAGTACAATAGGATAATTGTGGTTGACAAAGATTAACTGAGTACTGTGATATATCAGTATATGAACTGAGTTTGTTTTATGATTTTGGTGAAAGAGGCACATTTGTGTTTTGTGGGGAAAATGACTGGCTGAGTTTGCCATCTCACGTGGAGTTTATGACCTGAAGCAAAAGTTGCTGAATGCTTTCATTTGTGAATCCAATTGTCTGCAAAAGAAGAATTCATGAACTGAGGTATTACTGTATTCCAAAACAACAGAGAACATTTTCAGTGTTCCCAACATGAAGAAATAATATATATCTGAGGTGATAGATACGCTAATTACCCTGATCTGATCATTACACATATACATATATTGAAATACCAACTGTATACATGTATATAGTTATTATATATTGATTAAATGTTTAAAAATAAACCAATATTCAAAAAACAATCTGTGGCTAGTGCATGACTAAGTCTTAAGAGAGTATAGTTACAGTAGTGTCATCGTTGTTTTACTCCTCATTTCCTCCACATCAAATAAAAACTCCAAGTCATTCCCCATAATTTGGCCTCAAACTCATCACATCTTTTTTCTCCTTACTTCTTTCTTACTTTCTTTTAACACATTTCAGTACTCTAGACAACCTGTATCTTCACTCTAGATTTTGGCTTTCTCTTTGCTTGTAATGCCTTCCTTCTTCTCCACCTGCTTCCCTGAGCCAACCTTTTTCAATGATATTCTTGTAAGCAATCTTTCACGAAGAAAATTATAGGAATTGCAGTGATTGTCTATTTCTCTTATGTAAATGCACCTTCACAGCTGATGTCAATATTAACAGTTAGTTAGAAAACCATTTCAGTGGTTCATTAACTAGTTAGAAAACTTCTGAATATTTAGGATCCCATGCTTACAGCTTTAAACATGTACCATATCCTTTCAGATTGGAATCGGAATTGCAATTCCGATTGGAATTCATTTGGAATTTATTCTCTGCTGAATTCTTTCCTGCTTCCAGGTGCTGTGAAACCAGATCACTGGAGAGTACTTACTGACAGTGGTTATATAGTACCAGGAATCTAGAACAGTAGTCTGAACATTGACTCTCACACTTCTTGTCATGAGCATATGAGAAATGACTTAAATTTTAAGACTTCATTCTGTGGGCCGGGGAGTTAGCTCAGTGGTTCTGGCACCTGTCTTGCAAGTGGAAGGGCCTGGGTTCGATCCCCAGTAACCACATACAATACTGAGAGTGGAGACTCGCAATCAGTACCACATACCACAGTGCCAGGTGTGGTGGCTCATGCCTGTAATCCCAGCACTCAGGAGGCAGAGGCAGGAGGATTGCTGTGATGTGAGTTTGAGGCTGAGCTCAGGGCCAGCCTGAACCACAAAGTGAGACCCTGTCTCAAAAAACCTAAAAAAAAAAAAAAAAAAGGAATTCATTTCCTCATGTAAAAGGGGATAAGAATACTTTTTCTATTTATCTGTCAGAATTGACTGTGAGGTTGGAATTTGAAAATTACTATATAAAATTGAAAAATTTAAAATTTAAAATTACTATATAAAATGGATGTATTAGTATTGTCTGTTTTAAAGTATATGTTCTAAGTTTAACATAAGAAAACTTTTCCCTTGTTTAACACATATGAACCATTTTCCTACTGTTAGACTCTGATGCAGGTCTTATTATCTTCTCAGAGATAAACAATTTTAAAGTAATATTACCTTAAAGGTAAGGTAAAGTTACATGCATGAGGTTCTTTGGACAGCTGTCCAATAACTATGAAGTTAGAATTTCACAGAAAATGGAGAAACATTACAGTGTACTTAAAAAGGAAGTGGAAACAGACAGCCCATCATCTGGAAGACTACAACATCATGTTAGCCGAAGAGAGCTGTTTCTACATGAAGCTGGTTTGCTATTACCATCAAAGTAGCTTTCCTCTGTGGCAAAGTACACAAGATAAGGGCACAGGCTAGTTCAGAACCATTTGGAATGTACCAAGTGAGCTTTAATCCTTAGAAAAGCCAAAGGGTACATTGGAGTACTTCTTTCATACATTTCTGGAGGGCACTTCTTTTATACATTTCTGTCTTGGGCACAGTTACTCTTCCCTGGAAACTAGTACACAGCCAGTTTCCTAACTGATTCTTTGTGACATTGAGAAAACCAATTCAGCTCTCAGCATAGTGGCTAATTTTACTTCAAGGTGGTATGGAACCAATTAGCTAACAAAATCACAAGGTCATGATTAATTTTAATGTAAACATTATAGTACCAAGTAAACTGCTTTATTTAATAGAAAATTACATTTCACACTGATATACACAATGTTTTTTAAACAACAGCCTGTATCAAAAATTTAAAAATTGAATTTTACTAAGTTTTTTAACCAAGAAAATGTCTTCATTTTTGGAGATGCTGAATCAGTAGATGTTAGGGGCCTGCTTATTAAAGAAGTCTATAAATGTTAATATAAGAAGAACTACTCATACAGAAGCTTGATATTCATGTGAAATTGGGACAGATTATGCAGAATTTTTTTATCTGTTCCTTTTCCCTTTTCATTTGTGTTTTAACCAGGAATCTTTATGAATTGCACAATCCCTTCAGCTAAATTGGCTCTTGATTGTCCTTTTCTTTTCCAAGTGAAATTTCTCCTGGTGGAAAATACCTTTCTCTTTATTTTGTATTTTTCCTTCAAAAGGCAAACTTATGCTTTGGGCTGGAATAGAACAGAAAAAGGAGGTGTGTTTTCCATTTTTGTCGCAAAATTATGTAAGAGGACTTTGATATATAGGCACTGGTTCTTTCAAATAATATATAATAAATTAAAATATTCTGGCACACAGAGAATTTGAAATGGTAACAAATGAGGAAATTTGTTGGGCTTCATTTAATAACATAAAGTGTTTTTTAAAGCTTCATCCCTGACAATGCAAGCTTCATAAACCTTTGTATCTTAGCTTCAGTGTTAATGATCTTTAGGTTATTCTAGTGATGAGGTTGCATGGAAGAATCAGCAGCTGGTAAAGACATTGTAATACTGAGCAGGGTCTCAAAATCTTATCATTTTTTTCTCATTCCTAAGATCCTTGAGACAAGGCTGAGAGGTTTTAATTGGGATCACAGATATGTAACATTAAGACACTCAAATCTCTGGATTCCATCAGGGGCCAGAGCTAAAGGAGATCCCTGCGATGACTCTACAGTACTCTGTGTTGTAACAAGAGATACTGAATTTGACACTGGCTTGAAAGTTATTTGAGAACATTTCACTCGTGACACAAGTATATAAATATGAAACTGCTTTCCCTCTGATGGTATCCATCTCTGTGGAGTTACTGCAGGCTTGCTCTGGGAAATGATTATTCATCATACATATTCCTTATATAAATTCACACATCAGTGGAGAGTCATAGTCACATTTTAACTGAAACACATGGCAGTGCCTTTAGTGATCCTGTGCAAATCCCTTTGACAACGTGGAGATTGAGATTTCGGGAAAGAATACCCTGCTGATTCTAATTTCTGTTAGAAAAGAGTGTGTCACAGCTTCACAAACCAGCATGATGCTCTTTCAGAAAACAATGTGTATGCAAGTGCATGGTGATACACGAATAGAGAGACAGGTATGTATAACTAAAAAATGATTGAGGACAAGTGATTTCCAGTTAATATACTGTGGAACAAAACCAGATAATTTCAGCTTGATCATGAGCTTACATGGTTTGTTTTTCTTCCATAATGAACACATGAATTCCATGAAGAAAACAAATACTTAAAAGGTCAAATCATCTTGCTTATTTATTATCAGAATTTGATGATGGAAAGGGATTTAACAAATGCTCATATTTCCTGAATTTTGGAAAAAATTCCTATTTTTTTCAGCCCCTTCCACAAAGTTTCATCCATAAATAGTGCTCAGTAAGCCTATACTAATTAATTAAAGGGAAAAATGCAAGCATTTATTGATAATATATGAAAAGTTTCTTTCATTTCATTCTGTATTTATGTGTAGCTGCCACATGGATGACTGCATTTCATTGTGTGTAGAGACACATTGTGACAAACACTACTGCAGTCACCATACAGACACTGTCTCATTTAATCTTTAAGTAAAGCAGCTAAGAAGCACATGAAAAAATGCTCAACATCACTGGTCATTCAAGAGATGCAGATGAAAACAACACTAAGAGTCTATCTCGCTCCACAAAGAATGGCTACTATCATGAAATCAACCCACAACAAATGCTGGTGAGGCTGTTCCCACAGTTGGTGGGAATATAGACTGGTACAACCACTGTGGTGATCATTGTGAAAATTTCTAAAAAAATTAGGGTTAGAGGTCCCATTTGACTCTGCTATTCCCTCACTAGGCACATATACAAAAGAATTAAAAGATTTATATCATGGAGACATATGTGCACTCATGTTTATAGCAGTTCAGTTTGTGATAGCAAATCTTGTAAACAACTCAAATGTCCATCAACTGGAGACTGAATAATGAAAACGTTTTTTTAATAAAATGGAGTATTACTATGCTGGAAATAATAATAAACAAGTCATTTACACTCAAATGGATGTACTTTGAGGACATATTTGTAAGTGAAATAGGTCATAGATGTGTAAATACTATATCTTTTCTCTGGTATGAAAAACTTAAGAGGTAAATGAATTCTAAGATGTATGACAGATATTGTGAAATAGGAAATATTCAAAGGGTAAAGAGGGTAAGGATAAGTAACAAAGGGAAAGAAAAAATTTGATAGTAAAAAACGGAAGCAAAACTTATGCATTTATAGTGTGGTAGGTAGAGGAATGAGAATAATTGAGAAGTTGTGTCATGTACTGGTACAAATTCTTAGTGTTGAGAGTGATCATGATGTGTATGTAGAATGTACCAATAAAAGCAATTAAAAATAGAAAAAAAGCAATCTTTAGACCACTCTTATGCCATAAGAGTATAGTCTCTGTTCAGGGGTGGGAGAATCAAGGTTTATACCAAGCAGCAAAAAGGAGTGTAGTTAGGATTGCAGCTACTTCTGTCTGACCACAAAGGTAAGGCTTTTTTCATAATATGATCAAATCCATGATACAGTAAGGGGCTTCTGATATGGTTTTACTGTTGATATTTTTAGAGGTTTAAGTACATGTGCAGGGCCTGGGGTGGAGGAAGCCAATCCAATTCCTTGTAGAAAAGATTTTCCAGTCAAATGACGTGGGCTGTTCTTTGTTTGCGTGCTTCAGGTGCATCCCTGCTGCACAACTTCACTCCTCTTGGCACATATAGCAAGAGTTTTATGTTTTAAACAATTAGACTTGACAGAGCCATTGTTTCTTTCTTATTTAATGTCATTTATCTTTGGAGCCCAGCCAGAATCTGTATTCTGTCTCCAAATTTAATTATTTTTCCTTCTATATATAACTTTGTTGTCAGAAGACAGGAACTTAATGGCATTTGTTGTGGTTTAGGAACATCTGGGCTATGTCATTTACCAGAAGACTTGCTTAGGTTAGAGGGAGTCAAGTTTTCTGCCTCTTGATTCTTTGGGAGCTTGGATCACTGGTGATTTTGTTCTCTAGGTTTTGATCTATGAATTTCTAGAAATGACAGTATTTCAAAATATCAATTTATCTCATCTCAGAAGAGGAAAACAATAATAAACATGGAAGGAACAAAGAATAAGGATATTAAAGCAGAGAAACCACTAACTTCACCATTGGTGTCTAACTTGCTTGTTTAGAAAGTCTAAAACTCCAAAAGAACTGGAGATGAGGTGATGCAGGGGGAAAAATACATTGGTACTTTTTTTGTCATTTAAATTCAGTTCAGTTGAATTCAATCTAACAAACACTGTTACAAGTCCTCAGTAAAGAGAAGATCCTCTCTTATGTGTTGAAAGAACTTGCTTTACCTTAGAGATCTGTGTGACCAACAAAGGCAGAACTAAGAATGTGGTTAGTTTTGAGAAAATCATTCCCCTCGCTGGGCCTTGGTTTCTTCATCTGCTGAAAACTGTTTTCTTCCAATTGGCTCATGTTAGGCACTGCTCTGTTCATTGTGCAGGAATAGAAAGAGTACTTGCTTTAAAATGGGTGATCAACGTGATAGTCCTGCTGTGCTGTCTGAAATGGGTGAGACACTCAGCTTTTCTGGGTCTTGTCAAGAGATCAGATTAACTGGCTTTGAAGATATTCTTGTTCACACACATTTCACAGCACTGGATATAATCTTCCCTTGTGAGTTGTAACAATCAAATCACATTTTTGTTTTTGTTATTGCTATTGTTGAGCCCAGTTGTTTTTTACTCAAAGTGGTGCACTGCTATGATTTGTAAGCTGCTGTCACATACATATGTAACAGATGTTTGTGGCAGGAAATAAGGCTCTGTGATAAAAGGAGAGTGATTATAAAAGTCAAAATTTGCAAAAATGAATATCTCTGAGTAACAAGCCTTTGGCAAAGTTTCAATTTGTGTACAATTTATACTGGTCCACTTACAACAAAAAAAAATTTAAACTAAGGTTTTGAAGCCTATTATGGTATGTATTACTGATGGACCATTTCTGCATGGAAGCTTCAGCAGAGGCAGTGACCCATTACTGTGTTACTTTTTTTTACTATATGAGATCAATAATGTTCAGAGAGTGGACAGTGTGGTGAAGTGGGCATTTGCTTAACATGAGCACAGTGTGGAATAACCTCGTATGTACACAGTGTGAACAAGGGCTAATTCTTTGTCATAATAACATGTGAAGATTTCTTTTTTATTTGCTTTATAACTTGGTCTGTGCTAACTATATCAATTTGCTATTGAGAAAATATAATATTGAGCAAGTAAAGTTAATCTCATTCCTTTAAGAGTCCTTTAGAAAAGCAAAATGTTATAATGTATGATACATCATACATGGTATGGTATCATTAAGATGGTATAATAGAAGCAGCATGTAATACATATTTATATTGAAGGTAAACTGGGACTTGGAATCAGAGGAAGCCTTCTCAGTAATATGGCAGTTCATAAATCCACAGAAATGAGGCTTGCAAAGGCCAGGAGGAGGAGGAAGAGTATTACAAGCAGAAAGGAAATCATAGACCAAGGTGTACAAGCAGGTTGAGTCCTGAACTGAGGAAAACATTGTTAAGTTTGATTCTCAGGTAAAATAAGTGGAGAACTGAAAAATAATATTGTTGGTGAGATAATGTCAACAGTAATATCATGTTATTAGCTTTGTGCTAATTTTTTAACATACATTTTCTTCATGACTATTATCACTATTTTATAGATGAGGAAATGGAGTAATAGAGAAATTTGGCAAATTGCCTATATCACACAGAGGAAATATAATTTTTGTCTGAAGGCCAACAGGAAACCACTGAATGTTGTGTTGTAAGAAGCCTTCACTGAGGTTTGCAGTTTAGAAAAAGCACTCAGGCTCTGATTTTCAGAATTCAGTCCTGTCTTGAGTGAGTTTGAACTTCAGTTTTTGCTGCTCAGTCATCTATAGCCATTGACCAGTGGCAAGAAGACTGAGTTGCAATATATGAGAAATATATTTTGTGAGTCTTGGTATCATTAAGATTTGGATAATAGTTTTAATAACAATATAAGTATAATAAAATGATCCCCAAATGGGCTTTTGTATCTAATTCAAATACTGGAGATGATATTGCATCAATGTTTGAGCATTTCAATATACATTTGACTGTAATATAGAAAATACAGTGGGTAAGTTAAAGACAAGCTAAACCTCTCGGAGGCAGATTGAATTAGCAGTTTATGATCCCTTCTTGTTTACTGAAGCTGAATCTGGTGATCATCATTTGTGTTTGTTTGCCATATATATAACAAGAGGGGAAAGAGTGCTTCATCTATGACAGTGACAATCTGACAGTTTGCCATGAGCTGTTTGTCTGGTGTCCATCAGAAGCCTCTGGATACCCAGACCTGCCTGCAAAGGTCCCCAAGTCAAGATGCTAGAGACTGTGATTAATACAAATGCTACTGACTTCTTCTTTCAAAAGAATTCAAAGAAGCACTGTAGTTCAAGCAGCTAAAGTTTTACTTCGTGTGGCCTCATCCTTTCCACCCTGTTGCCAGAACCCCCAACTTTTTAATTTTTTATTTTCTTTCTCCTTTGTCTTTGCCTGTTCCCTTGACTAGCCTTTCCCCCTTCATTTAAAACAGTCAGTATCTGCAGAAAACAACACACTAGATATGAGCTGACTGCCAATATGCATAAGAAGATTTATTGCAACAGAGCAAGGATGCTATGAGACACCGAACATATTAATCTTTCTGTTTTGGTCTATAAAGACCCAGGTTTGGATACTTTCATTTATATTGCTTTAAAGAAAATTGGCTAGATGTGTCATCTATAGGTACAAGCTCTCAATGTTGAATGTGCTATATCTATATCTATCTATCTATATATGAACAATATATCAATAAAATCATTTTTTAAAAAAGAAAAGCAGCTAGGTCAGAACACAGCTTTGGGGGCTGATGGACAAAGATGTACAGCTCCATTGTCCAAGAGTATAGACTGGTTTGGCAATTGTGGTTTCTTTTGAAAAGCCATGGACAAGCTGTCTACTCCTAGCCACTCTTCTGAGAGTTCACAGGACAGAACTTTCAATGCCATTCCCCTCAGCCAAGCAGCCTGGTCAGGGGAGTTGTTGGGAAAGATTAGTGCAGGCTTCTTCAAATTTTCCTGAAATAACCAATAATGAGTTGCCAGCTTAGATAGCTCTTTTTATAGATCTTGCAGCAGCTGGATCAAAATCTAATGAAGATGTTTGCATCTGACAATAGCAGGCCTGCACATTTTTATCCTGTTCCTTGAGTGCACAAATGCATTTCATTTGGGAACATGAAAGGCATATTTAGTGACAACTGATGGTTCTTTGTTTTTTAATTCCCAATAATGTCTTCAGTGAGTGCTTTTGTTAACATTTTTGCATTATACAATAGGTGACACAGGAAGATAATCGGTGTGCTGAAAGCAATTAAAGAGTTTATATCCAACTTGTTCTGCCTATTAAATGGATCCATTTGGCATAGCAGCACATTAGGATCTTTACAGTGGAATGATTGTGGAAATAGGTTGTTCGCAAGGCTTGTGCATCTTGCTCCTGCTGCAATAAGACATATCTTCAAGATTGGCAAAAAGGAATGAGCCGTTTCTCTCCCTTCGGAAATGTAAACAGAAGTAAAACTATTAATAGATGCTGTAGCTAATCCCAAGAAGCTGCAACAGAGAGATTAAATAATGTTGCAAAGAGAGAAAGCTGGAATGAAGGGGTGGAGGGAGGAGGGAGGTGAGTTCCCTGATCACTGAGCTGTGTTAGACAAGGACAAGCCAAAGGACTAGTGTTGATCACAGAATTGACAATTGGTATCACAGAGGATTCCTGTTTTCAGCAAAGTAAATATCACTTCATCTACTTTCTGAGAACTGCTCTAAGGGGAAGATGTGTGCTTTATTTTTAAGTACCAATCAGAATGATGTTAAGTGCAGCTGGGATGCTATGGAGAAGCAGCTGAGCCTAAAGGGGACCTATGGTCTTTGTGAGCCAAAGATCATTTTTCTTGATCAAAGACACAGAGAACTGGAGGCTGTGGGGTAGGTGTACAATATAAGACTGGGGCCTTACTTTTTGATGCTATATAGAATAAATCATGACAAGAGGGATTGGAATATAATTAAATCTGGTACCTGGCATGTTAAAAATGATTAAAAGTCTCTAAGTTTTATTCCTTCTAATAGTGTTTGGATTTTGGCTGATCCTTTATTCAGAGGTGACTATGAAGTATTATGAGTTAACAGCTCTTTGAAGAATCATCATATCTCCTCAGATCTTTACAGAGAGAGTGAGCCTGGCATTACTGATAGAATGTATTCAAAATGGCTGATGGCCACCATCATAATCATGCAAACTTGTTGGATTGACACCAAACCTAATAAACTAGACTGTCCAATGCTGGGACCCAGGATGGTGTTTTAATATAGAGTAGGACTACAGATAATTTTTATGTTTGTGAAAGTTTGAATTTTTTTCTTTTTATGATTGAGAAGTCTGAGGCTCAGAGTATTTGGCTGATTTGTTGAAACCACATAACTTCAGAGAATTTGAGTTAAATTAGGATTTCTCACCATATCCCAAGTTGGGCTCCTCTGTGGGATTATTGAAATAGTTGGTCACCCATTGTTAGGGCCAGACACTTACCTTAGTTGCTGCAGTTGGTCTTTCACTAGGAATTGTAAATGCAGATGATTAGAATTTATGGAAGACTAGGCCTGTTATTTTTCCATTGAAAGATAAGTTTTGTTTTGTCTGCTTGTGTGATAGAGGCTAGACTAGACTCTTATGGTGTGCAAAAAGACAAGAAAACACAGTGACAGAGGTAGGGCCAAGGTAAAGGGGTTCAGCCCCCATCTATTTATCCACAAATACCATGGAGAGAATTTTACGTTGTTAATTTGTCAGCATTCTATCCCTATCAGGTTCTGGGTGACAGACTTGATCCTGGCATGATTAGAAGTAAATCACATTTATTTATGATCGTGGGTCTCTAACATCAGTGGTGCCTGACCTAGATCAAGAAATACATTGGATGTATAAGAAGATAGACTAGCACCTGGAGAAACAGGTTGATTGAAGTCTGACCCTAATGACGTTCTCCATGCTTGAATCAATAATAGCTCATTATTTCGCATTCCAAGTACACTGAATGCTCACCAAGCTGGATGCTCATTCGTGTATAACTGCTCTTACTTGCATCAAATAAAGTATTTTTCAAGGAAGGAGTACATTAGAGGAAAAAAGTTTGATACCTCCCAGACAGAGATTTCAACAGGAGGTTTGCTATTGGGTGATTTGTAACTCCATAGACTCATTATTTCCACATCTCTGAATCTCCCTTCTTGTTCTGAACAATGGGCAGTGTGCTTTACATCTTGAAGCATGACTGGGTGCATTAAACACGGGGTGGTCGTGCTTTGTGCAGGACCATTCATATTTATACCCATTGTCTTGAAATAATTATTTATAAAATTTACTCTGGCTCTGAAAGCATCCTAAATTGGAGGAGACATCCAATTAATTACCTACTTATATTAAGTAAGATAATATATGTAATGTACCATGCCTTTGGTATTCAGTAAATGGCAGCTATTCAAAACATTGCACATGGGGGCCAGTTATATCATCACTAAAGCAAACTTAGTTTCTCATCATGGAAAATTAATCTCCAAAACCCACTGCTGTGTTGATATTGGGTGGGGAGTTTGATCAGCCTATGTCCCTCTAATGCTCCTTTGGCCTGAGCCATGGGCTCCATCAGTAACAGTAAAAGCCTGGACCAGAGCTCCCTGAACCTCTACAGAACTGAGGGCTTCTGCCCCTAAGAGACAGTTGAGCCATCACTTAGGAAAATTTACTACATGGTAAGGAATCCTTACCTTTGCTTCATGCTCATCCAGCACCAGGTGTTCTTCTGAACTGAAACAGCCTTCTTGGCCACGTCTTCCAGATGAGAAGCCCTGAACTCAGAGAAGTTAAAAAGCATTTTAAAGATCATACATCTGAGGAGATAAGAAACCAGAGTCCAACTTATAGTTTAACGGTGTGTGAGTGCCATTCTTAAGGAATAGTTCTAATGCCACGTGATACAGTAATAATGCCAGTCAGTTTAATATCATCCCTGGCTTCTGATCTTTGATAGGTGAAGTAGAAGTCGTTTGTACTGAAGAAAGAGAATTTTTGTAAAACTAAATAGAAACTTTGATCTTTATGTTTATCTCTTACATGTCCACCAGAGATAGTTTTATTTTTTTAATTTTGAAAGCATTGGGATTTTATTGGTACATTTTACACACACACACACACACACACACACACACACATCACACTCAATGTTAAAAATTTGTACCTTTACATGACACATCTAGGTTCTCAGTTTTTCCCTTTCCCTACCCACCCTACCACTCCCAACTCCCAGGTTTATTTCTATTTTTTTTTTGTTTTTATTATCAATATTTTTCTTTCCTTTCTTTGTAGTTTTTAATAGCTTATCGAACATTTCTGACAAATTGTTCTTATCCTGTACTCTCTGCCAAACACTTCAAAGTCAGGAGTATTTTAAAAAGAAGGTCTGATTTGAGTCTGATGTAGATGGAGTGAGAAAAAGAAGAGAAAGGAGAAGACAGCCAGAAATGAGTCATATCAGGCTCTTTTTTGCTTAAAAAGACAAAGCCTCTTGGGGATAGGCAATCTATCTCCTTCGTCTTCCTCAACAATTTTTGGTTAATTCTGACCTGCATTAGGTAGATAAAGATAAATGTGAACTTAAAATTATATTTAATCTTCATTAAAGTAATTATCTCTCTTAATGAAGAATTTGCTGGGTTGTGATTGTGCAATGGAGTATAAAATCCTAAGTGAATAAAATCAATTTCATTTTCAGGCTAGCTTTTCTGTCCATTAATAAACAAGACACTGAAAATATATTTGCTCAGAGTCAGGCAGACTGCTCATAGCTCACAAAAAGCCAATACCACTTATAAAAGCAGAACCATTGGCTCTCCACTTCTTGCCCTTCATTTATCAAGACAAAGGAGCATGTCCACCCTAAGGAAGCTCCATGAGTCTCCATAGTGGCCCGTTTATGAGCCTGGTAGTGAGACAGCTGTGGGTGATGCCTCACACCCAAATGGCATTCTAATGGAACAGTGTTTGTGTTGTGTGGTGTATTTCATCTAAATGCTCTGGTTTATTAATCACACAAGTGTGAATTAGACTCTGGCATGCTCATGTTTCCTAATGTATGAAAATTGCTTATTTATTTCCGTGCTATTGCAATGGAAAGAAACAGACCGGTTCTAAATAGCAGTGTACTGTACTGTGAAACAATTAAATGAGTTATGCGTGCCCTTCAGGAAGGGGATAATGGGAGGGTGGTGCCGGCAAGGCCTCACTGCTGCTGAGAAGGAAAAGGTTGTGTTGTGGAGGAAGAAGGACTTGTGTATACCTCAGTGCAAACATGGGAGTCTGTTATGTCACGAAACCATGCTATTCAATTCCCTTGAACTTGCTGATTTGCTTAGTTAGAACTTCGAAAGAAAATACAGAATGCAATCCACAGAAGGCCAGAATTAATCCATCTGATGAACAACTTCACTTTTCTTCCTTTTATACCCCCAGAGCTTAACAATAATAGATGCAAATCATGCCCAGACCAGAACACCCACATTCCTCACCCTCTGCTGGAGAAGCAGCCTTGGTGCTGTCTCAAAATCAGCTCCACATCTCCTTCCAGGGAGCAGGATAGTCTACACATTCTGTTACTTATTAAATTATATAGTGCTCTTTATGTGCTAGTTTTGTCCCAAGTGAGTCTCCTTTGCTTTTTTGTATACAAGGATACTGAGGGACAGACAAATGGCCTTTGTACAGAGTTGTACAACCTGACAGAGTTGTACAGGTGCTAAGTGGCAGTGCTGGCATTTACACCTGGGCAGGTAGCTTAGAAGCCCATACTTCTGGCTGCCATGTGAGCCAAACTTCTGATTCTCTCATGTTAGCGTGACCAGAGTCAGGTCAACAGATGTGTTAGAACTTTGGGTCTTTGTCTGTAAAATGGATCAGTGATGTTTATTGATGTCTTTTCAGGTGCTCTGTTAGATGTGATCTCATTTACCCCTTAACAATATAATGTAAGCAAAAGTTTTTCACTTATGTAAGAGGAAACTAGCTCAGAGAACTTCTGTGGCTCTGAGGGGTCACGTGTGTACGAGACAGAGCAGAGTTCAGATGACGTTCACTTGTACCCAAGCTCGCGCCTGTTCTACCACTGATGCTAAGGCTCCCAGAGGGATGCATATGACTGTGGATGTGAAGTCCCTCAGTCTTTGTGGTACACTCTCCACTCCAAATGATGAAGCTCGGCAAAGGCTTGGCAAATGGAAAGGACATGTTTATTTTTACTGTCGGCCTGATGATCTGATGGTAGCACAGGAAAAGTTCTTAATGGGAGGCCATGGTCTCCAGTCTGCTGATCTGTCAACTGGTAGTGATGTTTACTGCAGTACACTAGAAATTTTGGCTCAGAGGGTGCTGAAATAGAACAGGCTGATATAACTGCTTACTTACAAAATGATAGGTCATGTTCCCCTCGATTTTCTCCTGGAAACATGGTTCCTGTGGCCATTAGAAAGCTCAGTGGGGAAAGCTGGGTTTTTTTTTTTTTTTCTTTTAAATCTGTTTTAAACTGAGGGAATAACACAGAACTATTCAAAGTATTTTCTAGCAAGAGCTATGTATTCACTCTCCAAGATGAGAACATTATGTGAAAAATCTGTTTTATATTATTTTTAAAGAAATAAATCACTACGGACCTGAATCTCCCAAATACCCTGTATCAATCATATTACATTTCCTTCTACCTTCCTCCTTTTCTCTCATCTATCACTCTCAAGAATTTGGTGAATATTAAGTCCATTTTATTATTATGAATATGGAGTCACAAATAATAAATGGTACTGTTTCAATTTTAAGTATTTACATAAAGAGTAACATACTTTAACTTCTTTCATAAATAATTTAATAATAATAATTTCTCATAACAGGTACATTGAAGTATGTCAGTACACATTTCAAATTTCAATATTTTATGCTATCTCTAAATGTGCAACATAAATAATGAGAACTTATTCTTTTTTTTTCACGTTCCAAAATCTTCACCCCATTTCTTGGCTATTTTCAACTCTACTACTTTCTTCAGAGTTAATGCTTTTGTAATTATTTCATTTTTACTATTTTACCAAAATAAGAACAAGCAGAGACAAATATATGTTTGATGATGTTTACTTGAAAGTTTCTTGTATGTCATTCTTAAACTTAATTTTGGATGGCATGCAATTTTTCTTTTTTGTGAAATAGGTACATTTTATATACATATCATGATCACACTCCATATTGACAGTTTGTACCAGTATATGACATAGCTTGGTTCTCATTTTTTCCCATTTCCCTGCCCACACTATAACCCTCACTCTCTATATACATAAACTTTGTTTCCATTTTTTTATTACCATCACAATTTTTCTTTCCCTTCATTATTTACTTCTACCCCATTTCCCTTTGAATAGTTTAGATTGTAAAATATCTAACATACATTTTAGAGCTCATTTACATATTCAGTTTCTTATATCAGAGAAAAGATAAGGTATTTATACATCTGTTACCTATTTATTTCACTTATGAATATATCCTGAAGGTACATCCATTTGAGTATGAATGACTCAATCTTATCATTTTTTATGGCAGAATAATACTTCATTCTATAAAATAACCACATCTTCTTTATCTAGTCTCCACTTGAGGGACATTTGGGTTGTTTCTAAGGTTTAGCAATCACAAACTGAACTGCTATAAATATGGGTGCACATATGTCACTGTGATATAAATCTTTTCATTCTTTCATGTACATACCTGGCAGGGAAATAGCAGAGTCAAATGGGACTTCTGATACTAGGTTTTTGAAGAATCTTCACACTGATTTCCACAGTGGTTGTACCAGTCTACATTCCTACTAACAGTGGAGAAGGGTTCCTTTCTCCATGCAGCCTCATTAGCATTTGTTGCTGGTTAATTTACAAGATAGCAGCCATTCTTTGTGAAATGAGATAGAATCTCAGAGTTTTCATTGGCATCTCTCAAATCACCAGTGATGTTGAACATTTCTTCATGTGTTTCTTACCTGCTTTTTCTTCTTCGTCTGAAAAGAGTCTGCTCATGCTCCTTTTTGAACTAGGTCTTTAAATTTAGGGAAGTTGATTTTTTAAAACACTTTATATATTCTAGATAGTAGCCCTTTATCTGTGGAACAGCTGGTAAATATTTTTTTTCAATATTGTTGGGTGGCTTTTTCCTCTGCCAGTGGTTTCTTTGGCTGTGCAGAAGCTCGATGAGATTCCATTTGTTGATCCCTTTTGCTAGTTCTTGTGCTGTGGAGGTTTTGTTCATAAAATATTTCCCTAAAGCCTATGTCTCCAAGTTTTTCCTAACCTGTTTTCCAATAGGTTTAGTGTTTCTGTTTTAATATTTAGGTCTCTATTCCACTTTGATTTTAGGTTAGTACACGATGAAAGAGCTAGGTCTAGCTTTAGCCTTCATCAGGTTACATCAGGAAAGAGGCCATCTTTCCTTCATTGAGGTTGTTTGGCTCCTTTCTCAAAGAAGAGGTGGCTTGATGTATCTGGAGTTGTTTCTGGATCTTCTAATCTATTCTCCTGATCCTTGTGTCTGCTGCTTTTCCAGGACCATGTTTTTTTTTTTTTAATCACAATGGCTTTTGATGGCCTTGGTTTTATCATACTTTCATGTTGGGGATCATGATACCCCCTGCTATGTCCTTGTTACCTAGAATTGCTTCTGCTTTCCTAGGTCTTTTGTGGTTCCAGATAAACTTTTAGATTATTTTCTCTGAATCTATGAAGTATGCTATTGGGATTTCAATCAGGATTACATTAAATATATATATAGAAGTTGTGCGAGTATAGACATTTTGATAATATTGGTTCTTCCAACCCAGGAACATGGGATGTCTTTACATTTTCTGATTCTTCTTCTATCTCCTTGTTCAGAGTTCTGCAGTTTTCAGGGTAGAGGTTTTTCACTTCCTTTGTTAGATTTATTCTTAGATGTTTCATTTTTTGGATGCTATTATGAAAGGGCTTTATTTCTCAGTTTTTTTCTTGGTGAGTCTATTTTTTGTGTATACAAAGGCTATTAATTTTTGAGCATTGACCTTGTATCCACCTAAGCTAGTAAATTTGGTGGTTAAATCTAGGAGTCTTTTGGCTGAGTTTTTAGGATCTTCTACGTAGAGTGTCACATTATCAGCAATAATGACAGTTTAACCTCCTCCTTTCCTATCTTCCTATTATTTCTTTCTCTTTTTCAATTGCTGTTGCTAATGTTTCTAGCACTATATTGAACAGGAGTGGTGAACATCTTTGTCTTGTTCCCAATCTTAGTGTGAAAGGTTTCTGTTTTTGACGGTTTTTTTTTTGTGATGCTGACTGTTGGTTTCTCATATATAGCTTTTATTAGATTGAGATAAAGTCCCTTTATTCCAATTTTCTGTAGAGTTCATGAATGGATGTTGGATTTTGTCAAATGCTTTTTTTGTATTTTTGAGATGACCATGTGGTTTTGTTTGATTTTGTTTATGTAGCATATTATGTTTATTATTTACTGATTTACATGTGTAAATCATCATCCTTGCATTCTTGGGATGAATCCAACTTGGTTAGGGTATATGATCTTCTTGATAATGCTTTGCATTCTGTTTTCCAGTATTGAGGATTTTTGCATCAATGTTCATTACAGAGATTGGCCTGTAGTTTTCTTTTTTGGTTGGATCTTTCTCTCCATTTGGAACTAATATAATGATCTTTCTCTCCTTTTGGAATGAATTTGGGAACACTGCTTTCCTTTCGATTTCATTAAAGAGTTTAACAAGTAGTTTCATCAACACTTCCTTGAAAGTTTTGTAGAATTCATTAGTAAAAGATCAGGGCTTTTCTTTGTCAATAGGTTTTTTTTTTTTCTTTTTTTACATTTTCAATTTCACAGCTTGATATTGGGGTGTTTCACATGTTTATATCTTCTTTGTTCAACTTTGGAAGTTCATATGTGTCAGGGAATCTATTCATTTCCTTTACGTTTTCCATCTTATTAGAGTACATATTTTCAAAGTAGGTGTTTATTATCCTCTGGATTTCTGCTGGATCTGTGGTGATTTCCCCCTTTACATTTCTAATACCATGGATTTCAGCCTTAATTTTCCTTTCTTCCTTTGTTTGATAAGGTCAATTTTGTTTTATTTATTGATTTTCTGTATCATTCTCTTAATTTTCATTGAATTTATTTCTGCTCTTATCTTTTTAATTTCCTCCCTGGTATGAGCTTTGGGTTTGTCTTGCTCTTCTTTTTCTAGTTGCTTGAGGTTCAGCATTGGATTATTTATTTGAGCTTGTTCTGTTTTCCTGGTGTAGGCACTGACTGCTATGAATTTCTCTCATAGAACTGCTTTCGTTGAGTCTCGTATGTTTCTATAAGTTGTACTGGGGTTAAAAAACTGTTTAATTTCTTCTGTGATCCATTGGTTGTTCAACAGAGGGTTATTCAATTTCCATGTACCTGTGAGGATCTTGGAATTTCCTCTTCTTTTTAGCTCCAATTTCAAGGCATTATGGTCTGATAAAATGTAGAGGACAACTTCAATTCCTTTAAATTTCTTAAACATATTATATGTATTAACATGTGGTCTATTTTGGAGAACAACCCATGTGCAGCTGAGAAAAATGTATATTCTGAGTTTTGGTTCATCCATATTATTATAAGTGGAAGAATTACATTTTTCAAAGGCTGAGTAGTATTTCTCCTTTTTTAAGACTGCACACAAAATACATATATATCATATTTTCTACGTCCATTATTCATGGGACACAGTTTGGTTCCATGTCTTAGTTATTATGACAAATGTTATAATGAA
>PVIR01026648.1:0-23673 GCA_004026965.1 Petromus typicus | reverse complement strand
TTTGTGGGGTGAAATACTCTGTAGGCATCTATTAAGTCCATTTGCTGAAGAGTCTGGTTGAGCTCAAGGATTTCCTTAGTGACTTTTTGTCCAGTCGATGTGTCTCTTTGTGACAGTGGGGTATTGAGGTCCCCTACTATTATTGTATTGGAGTTTATCTGGTTTTTCAAGTCTGTTAATATTTGTTTTATATAGTTGGGTGCATTAGAATTTGGAGCATCGATATTTAAGTTTGTGATTTCTGTCTCTTGGATTTTTCCCTGGACTAAAAGATAGTGTCCATCTTTATCTCTCTTTATCAGCTTTGGCTTGAAGTCTAATTTGTCTGCAAATAAAATCGCCACTCCTGCTTTCTTGCTGTTTCCAATTGCATGGAGTATTGTTTTCCATCCCTTTACTTTTAGTCCATGGGTTTCTTTCTGAATTAAGCGTGTTTCTTTTATGCAGCAGATTGTAGGATCTTGTTTTTTGATCCACTCTGCTAGTCTGTATCTCTTAATTGGCACGTTGAGTCCATTGACATTAATCGTTATGACTGATATAGGTAAATTTAGTTCTGCCACGTTTTCCTGTTCTTGGCTGTGTTATTCTACTTCTGCCCTTTCTCCATCAGTTTTTTGTTTGGTCCCATGCGTTGACTCAGTTAGGTCTCATGGATTTGTAACTTTCCTTATTTTTCTCCAAGATATTCTTTAAAATGTTTTGGAGCACAGGTTTCATATTTGTGAATTTTTTCAGGTGTTCTTTGTCATGAAAGTATCTCATTTCCCCATCAATTTTGAAGGATAGTTTGGCAGGATACATCAGTCTGGGTTGGAAGTTGTTTTCCTTAGGGCTTGGAAGACTTCACTCCAGGCGCTTCTTGCATTGAGTGTTTGAGTTGAGAATTCCGCTGTGATCCTGACGGGCTTCCCTTGGAATGTAACTGTTTTCTTTTCTCTGGCTGCTTTCAGTATTTCATTCTTTTTTTTGATATCTGGGACTTTTATGATGATATGCCTAGGTGTAGATTTTTTCATGTCATGGGCATATGGTGTTCTGTATGCTTCATATATTTGTATGTCCAATTCTTGACCTTTTTCTGTGAAGTTTTCTGCCATTATCTGTGTGAATAGCTTTTTGATGTCTTTAGCATTATCTCCTGCTTCCTCAGTGACTCCAATCAATCTTATGTTATTCTTCTTTGAATCATCCAGGAGCTGTTGAATTGGAGCTTTGCTTTTTTCACTTGCTTTTTTCCATAGATTATGGCTTTCCAGTTCATTGGTTGAGATCCTGTCTTCTAGGTCTGAAATTCGGTCTTCTGCCAAATTCATTCTATTGCACAAGCTTTCATTTTCTTTCTTAATTTCCTGGGCTTCTGCTTGTAGGTGTTTAAAAGGTTCCAGTGTTTTTGCTATCTTGCATTCTATCAATTCCATGATTTCCTCTTTAGCTTTATTAATCATCGTGTTGACAGTGTCCAATATCTCTGCTTTCAACTCAAAGATCAGTTGTGATTTCCATTTTACTAGATCTTCTTTGGTTACCATTTCTGAGGGCCCTGGAGACTGGGCTTGACACTTCTCTATTTCCCTTCCCCCTGTGTTACTTGGAGGTGAGGATCTTTGTGTCTGAGATTTGGAGTTTTTCCTCATCTCTGACCTGCCCTGTTTTCTGGCGCTGTTTGTTGCAAGTCACTTTCCTCCTAATAGTTAGAAACCTTGAAATAGCAGTGTTTCCTGGGTTGTTCTTTGTAGTCTGTATTGGCACCTAAAGAAAAACCGTTAGTTCTGGCACACCATATGAGGCACTCAATCAATACAGTGAGAACACGTTCTCCTGTCTGCTTTAGAGGCAGGGAGACTGTGGCTCCTGAACTGGTACAATGGCACTGTCTGAGGTTGCAATGGGCCCACCTGGAGGCCAGCAAGCTCCAAACCTGGTGCAGAATCGGTGACGCAGACTGGGTGCCACAGTCGCCGTCTCCCCAGCCGCCCGCTGCCAAACCCAGTCCCTGGGTGCTCCTCCAGTGTAGGCCTGGAAGCCAGTAAGCTCCAACCCCTGTGCAGGTTCGGTGGCACAGTCGCCATTTCTTGAGCCGCCTGCTGCTAAACTCAGTCCCTGGGCACTCTTCCGGCGTAGGCCTGGAGGCCAGTAAGCTCTAACCCTGGCACAGATTCAGTGATGCAGACTCGGTACTGCAGTTGCCGTTTCCTGAGCTGACCACTGTCAAACTCAGTCCCTGGGCGCTCTTCTGGCATAGGCCTGGAGGCCAGCAAGCTCTAAGCCCGGCATAAATTCGGTGACACAGACTCGGTGCCGCAGTAGCCATTTCCCGAGCCGCCAGCTTCTAAACTCAGTTCCTGGGCGTTCTTCCAGCATGGGCCTGGAGGCCAGTAAGCTCCAAACTGGTTCAGGTTCGGTGGCACAGTCGCCGTTTCCCGAGCCGCCTGCTGCTAATCTCAGTCCCTGGGCACTCTCCGGTGTAAGCCTGGAGGCCAGTAAGCTCTAACCCCGGTGCCAATTCGGTGATACAGACTCGGTGCCACAGTCGCCATTTCCTGAGCCGCCCACTGCTAAACTCAGTCCCTGGGCGCTCTTCCGGTGTGGGCCTGAAGGCCAGTAAGTTCCAAACCCGGCGCAGATTTAGTGACGCAGACTGGGTGCTGCAGTCGCCGTTTCCCAAGCCGCCCGTTGCTAACCTCAGTCCCTGGGCACTCTTCCTGCGTGGGCCTGGAGGCCACTAAGCTCCAACCCCAGTGCAGGTTCGATGGCACAGTCGCCATTTCCTGAGCTGCCCGCTGGTAAACTCATTCCCTGGGCGCTCTTCCGGCATAGGCCTGGAGGCCAGTAAGCTCTCTGCCTCATAATTAAGTTCTTTCAGCACTTTGACATAGACATCAAAGTTGTTTTGTTTTTAGTGTATATCCTTGTTTTTACTGCAAGTTTATGATGAGTAGGAACCATTTTCCTGGTTCAGAATAATTACTCAATGAATATTAGAAAAAATCAATAGCTCATTATAGTGAAACAACCAGCAAAATATGATAAAAGAGTCAGTTTATTTAGATTAAGGTTACGACTCAACCTTTAACTTCCTAGCTGGCATTGGGAACATCACTCTGCTAGGACCCTGGACTCTTCATCTTTATACAAAGAGTTTCCATAGGGTTTATTTATAATTTCTAATTCTATAGCTGTTTATTTTTTTTCCTCCTATAGCTGTTTTTAAAACTCCCTCCCTATTGCCTGACATCCCTTTGGGTGGCACTTGTTATGTGGCAGCGACCTCTTGTGGTACACTGTTGTTGGTTTGCCTTTCTTTTTTTTAATTGAAATCTTTATTGGTACATTACATATACACATTATGATTGCACTCCACAATGGGGAATTGTACCAGTATAAGACAAAACTTAATTCTCATTTTTTCCCATAGCCCTACCCACCTACCACTCTCCTATATACGTAAAATTTGTTTCCTTTCTTTTTTGTTATAATCTCATTATTTTTCCCCCTTCACCCTATTTCACTTTGAGTATTTTCTATTTCATAATATATAACATACATTATAGAACTCATCTACATCTTTATTTTCTCATACCAGAGAAAAGAGGTGATATTTACACATTTGTGACCTATTTATTTCACTTATGGAGATATCCTCAAAGTATTTCCATTTAAGTATAAATGATTCAAACTTAACATTTTTTATGGCAGAGTAACACTCCATTCTGTAGAAGAACCAAAGCTTTTTTATCCAGTCTCCAATTGATGGACATTTGGGTAGTTTCCAAGATTTAACAATCACAAACTGAGCAGCTGTAAACATGGGTGCACATATGTCACTGTGATATGAGTCTTTTAATTCTTGTGTGTATATACCGTGCAGAACAATGGCTGGGTCAAGTGGGACCTCCAATCCTAGCTTTCTGATGAATCCCCAAACTGATCCCCACAGGGGTTGTGTGAGTCTACAGTCCCACGAGAAGTGGAGAAGGGTTCCCTTTTCTCTGCAGCCTCTCCAATATTTTTTGCTGGTTAATTCTGAAATGGCACCCATTCTTTGTGGAGTGAGATGAAATCTCAGTGTTATTTTCATCTGCATCTCTCGAATGACTAAGATGTTGAGCATTTCTTCATATACTTCTTAGCTTCTCTTCTTCTTCTGAAAAATATCTGTTCATTTCAGATGCCCCTTTTTGAATTGGGTCTTTAAATTTGGGTGGGCTAATTCTTTTGAGCTCTTTATATATTTTAGATAGTAGTCCTTTGTCTGAGGAACAGCTGATAAAGATTTTTCCCACATTGTTGGTTGCCTTTTCACTCTGTAGGTGGTTTCCTTTACTGTCGAGAGGCTTTTTAAAGAATGAGGCTCCATTTGTTGATTTCTTCTGCCAATTCTTGTGCTATAGAAGTTTTGTTCAAGAAGTTTTTCCCTAAGCCAATGTCTTCAAGAATTTTACCTAACCTGTTTTGCAGTGGTGTTTATATTTTTTCCCAGAGATCTGGAAGATATTATTCCTTATTAAAGGATATCAGAGTTTATTTTCCTCAGTAATTTGTATTATACTACATGCAACTGTAAGATATCTAGAATAGAAAGGCTCATTCTTGTTAACAAATTTAGTTCCCAACTGACTCATGTATAAGATCAGGTTCATAAATAATAATTTTAATTTGTTTAAAATTATTAATATATAACAATAATATAATTTGTCACATAGTATCATGCATGTTTTGAGGCTTTCTCCCCACTCCCTCATGGTGTCAGAAGGGTATATTATGCAGTCAAAGGTCACTGAATGGATGAGTATGCATTTGACTTAGTGTACTAGATAGTGCAACCCAACCCTGAAAATGATTATCCTGGTAAATGCTAGAAAAACTGGCACAGCTAGTTTCAGTAGCTCTTGGCATTACTGTATTAATTCATCTATTTTACTTTTTATATTCTGATGACTTGCTAGCCCTTGAAGGATTACTTTAATGAGGTAGTCATTTTCATCTGCATCTCTCAAATCTTAGTTAGTCTGTAGTTAGTCTCTATTTCTCCCTTAAATAAGCCATTTAAATCCAAATGAACTTATCCAATTTCAAACCCTCTATAACTTTCTCTATTAGACTCTCAGGATCTAGGACACTATCAACCTGCCACTAGGGGCAGGTCCTAAAAAAATGAGGACATTCTCCAGGCCCCATAGCCCTCTGCAGCTATGCAAACTAGTAAACCTAAATCCTTTTAAACACTCCACTCCACAGAAACCACAGTAATTGTTTGTCTACAACTCTGTGTGCCTTTGCCTACTGACCTGGTCCAAAGTCTCTCCAAGTGGCTCATGGAGTGGGGCAGCCCTCCTTCTAAGACTAGGAAATAAAGGAAACAGTATCTCCTATGGCATCCGCCTTCTGATCTGTTGTACTTGTCTTATCTAAATCACACTAAAAGTACATGATAAAACAATTACACAAGCTGA
Source organism: Petromus typicus (assembly GCA_004026965.1). NCBI lineage: Eukaryota > Metazoa > Chordata > Mammalia > Rodentia > Petromuridae > Petromus > Petromus typicus. The sequence continues at coordinate 18,217 of PVIR01026648.1, read as the reverse complement.
CGTGGATTCAGATAAAACTTGCTGAGCAGAGCTGGAAATTTCAGAAGAAGAGCCAGAGAAGTTTGTTGTGTTAGATTAAAAAATTGTTTTCTGGAGATGTCCACATGCTTCACTGCTGAACCTGGAAATACATCATCTGCTATAAATAATCTTTGGATGAGATTGGCTCAAGGATTTTTAAAAATTGATTTTATTGGTACATTTTATACATAAATTATGATCAAATTCAAAATTGAGAATTTGTACCTGTACATAATACATCTTGATTCTTATTTTCCCCTTCATCTGCCCTCCCTAAAACTACTACCTACTGTATACATAGGCTTTGATTCCCTTTTTTAACAATCAATTTTTTTCTTCCCCTTGATTACCTTTTCCTATTCCCTTTACCTTTTAAACATTTTTTTTCCTATTTCACAATATCTACCATACATTTTGGTATTCAATTACATCTTCAGTTTTTCATACTAGAAAAGATATGGTTTGCATATATCTCTGACCTATTTTATTTTACTTATGAGTATGTCCTCAAGGTACATCCACTTGAGTATAAATGACTCAACTTTATCATTCTTAATAGTTGAGTAATATTCCATTAAATTTTTAAAAAACACACAAATACATCTTTATCCAGTCTTCTGTTGACAGGTATTTAGGCTGTTTCCAAAGCTATCACAAACTAAGCTTGTATAAACATGGGTGCACAGATATAGCTGTGGTATGATTTTTTAAAAAATTCTTTGTGTATATACCTATCAAGAGAATAGCAGGGTCAAATGGGAAAGGTCCTAGTTTTTTAAGAATCTCCACACTGATCACCACAGTTGCTGCATCATTCTACATTCCTACCAACAGGGGAGAAGGGTTCCTTTCTCCTCACAGCCCCACCAACATGTGTTGTTGGTTGATTTCATAATATAGCTGCCATTCTTTGTAAAGTTAGACGGAATCTCCCTGTCGTTTTCGTCTACATATCTCAAATAACCAGCAATGTTGAACATTCTTCATGTTTCTGAGCTGTCTTTACTTCTTCACCTAAAATATGTCTATTCATCTCAGATGCCTAAATTGGATCTAAATCATTTCTAAATTGGATCTCTAATTTAGGATGGATGATATTTTAAAGTTCTTTATATACTTTAAATAGTAGTCCTTTGTCTGAAAAACAGCTAGTAAAATTTTTCCCATATTGTAGGTTGTCTTTTCATTCTGTTGGTGGTTCCTCTTGTTGTGCAGAAGCTTAATAACATGAGACCTCAATTGCTGATTCTTTCTGCTAATTCCCATGTTGCTGAGATTTTGTTCAAAAGGCCTTTCCTTATACTAATGTCTCCAAGAGTTCTACCCAATTTCAGCAGGGTTAGTGTTTCTGTTCTCAAACCCTTTGATTTTAACTTAGTGCATGGTGAAAGAGATAGGTCTAACTTTAATCTTTGGCAGATTAAAACCCAGTTTTTCCAACAGTATTTGTTAAAGAGGCTATTTTTCTTCCTTTGAGGGGTTTGGCTCCTTTGTCAAGGATGAGGTGGTTTAGTATATCTGGGATAGTTTCTGGATCTTCTAGTCTGTTCCATTGATTTTCAAGTGTGTTTATTTGCCAGTACCATGCTGTTTTTATCACGGTAGCTTTGTAGTATAGTTTCAAGTTGGGAATTGTGTTACTCCCTGCCATATCCTTGTTGCTTAGAATTGCTTTTGCCATTCTAGGTCTTTTGTGGTTTCAGATTAATTTTTGAATTATTTTCTCTAGCACTATGAGATATATTATAGGGATTTCAATTGAGATTACATTGAATCAATATAGTAGGGTCATTTTGATGATATTGATTCTTCCTACCAAAGAACAAGGAATGTCTTTCCATTTTATGATATTCTCTTTGATCTTCCTTTTCAGAATGCTATTGCTTTCAGAGTATAAGTCTTTGACCTCCTTTGTCAGATTGATTACTAGATATTTCACTTTTGGATGTTATTGCAAAAGGAAGTGATTCCATGATATGCCTTTTAGTGAATCTTTTGTTTGTATATATGGAGATTATTCATTTTTTCATGTTGAACTTATATTCTGCTACACTACTAATTCTGGCAACTGTTTAATAGTCTTTTGCTTACTTTTAAGGATCTACTATATAGAGTATCATGTCATCAGCAAATCATGACAGTTTAACTTCTTCCTTACAAATCTTTATTCCTTTTATTTGTCTCTATTGTCTAATTGTTGTGCTATTTCCAAAACTATATTGAATGAGGTGGTGAAAATGGATATTCTTGTTTTGTTCTTAATTTGAGTGTGAAAAGTTTCAGTTATTTAACGTTTAGTATGATGTTTGATGTTGATTTTTCATAAATAGCTTTTATTGGTTTGAGATAAAGACTATTTGTACCAATTTTCTGTGAGCTTTAATTATAAATAGGTGTTGAATGTTGTCAAATGCTTTTTTTTCATCTATTGAGATGATATGTCCTTGAGTGTGTTAATGTAGTGTATTGCATTTATTGATTTACATCTGTTAAACCATCCTTGCATCCCTGAAACGAATGCAACTTGGTTAGGGTGCATGATCTTGATGGTTCTCTGTATTCTGTTTGCCATTATTTTATTGAGGATTTTTGCATCTCTGTTCATTAGGAAGTTTGGCCCGTAGTTCTCTTTTTTTGGTTGAATCAATGTAATAGTTGCCTCCAGGAATGAATTTGGAAGTTTTGTTTCACTTTTGATCCAGTTAAAGAGTCTGAATAGTAGTAACATTAGCTTTTCTCCAGAAGTTGTAGAATTCAGCAGTAAAGCCATTAGGAGCAGAACTTTTTTTTTTTTTTTTTTGAAGGTTTTAAATTACATTTTTAATTTCACATACTGCTATTGGGATGTTTAGCAGTTTTACATCTTCATTCAACTTTGCAAGTTCAAATGTGTCTAGGAATCTATCCCTTTCTTCTGTTTTCCATCTTAATGAAGTTCTGAAAGTAAGTGTTCATTATCCTCTAAACTTCTACTGGATCTGTGGTGATTTTCCCCTTTTCATTCTTGATTGCATGGATTTGGCTCAAGGACCTTGCCATGGGGAGATAATCTTGGATATTTCATGTGGGCCTATGTGTGTAATAATATGCCTTTATTATTGAGAGGCACAAATGTTAATAGAGATTAGGAGATCCTATGCCACTCATTTTTAAGGTAGTGAATAGGGTTGTGAGCTAACACAAACTTTAGATGCTAGAAAAGGAGGAGTAGATTATTTTCTAGAGGCTTCAAAAAGAATACAGCTTATGTGACAGCTAAGTTTAGTGCACTGGATCTAGGTTTGGACTCCTTGTCCCAAACTCTATAAGAAAATAAGTTCTGGCTTCGGCCTAAGTTACTAAGCTCAGTTATCATCACTCACAACAGTGGGATCAATATGCCACTTCTAATAGTGATGTGACCATAACAAATACCTAAAAGTGTGGAAATGGTTTAGGATTGGATAGGAGATATAAGAATTATAAAAGGCACACTGTTGTCCTTAGAAGACTGTCAAAAGTGTGGATGTTAAAACTTAGAAGTGATGAGCACATTATGAAGCACTACCCAATCAAGGCGGACACACAGATGCACTATCAGTCATATAGCCCCTTGGTATGATGGCTCCAAAGAAAATGAGGAGCATGTCTCTGGAAACTGAAGGCAAGTGGAACCTTGCTATAAAAGGACAGAAAGCTTAGCAGAATTGTATCTTTCAGTTTTTTGGGAAAGGAAGGTATGCAATGAACTTGATTATTTTACTGTGGTATTCCCAAGCACGCTGGTGAAGGGATAAATTTCATCTTGCTGTTCATAATATAATATTAAAGTATAAGTTAAAGGAATAAATTTTGAAAAGGAATGAGGCTGAGATGACTTGGGAAAGTCTCAGTATATTCAGGTTACAAAGACGCTAAAGTCAAGAGTGCTACTCTCAAGAAATGCATCCTGGAGAGGAAGTAAAGGCTACAGCTAGGTGGCTTTATGCTACTGCTAGAGAAAAATCAAAAGATAAAGTGATTTGATTTCAATTGGCCTCAGTGGCAAATGCATATAATTCCAGCACTAGGGAGGCTGAGAGCAGCCTGAGCAAATAATGAGTTCAAGGCCAGCCTAGATTATACAGCAAGACTCTGTCTCAAAAATAAATATTTCATTTCTTGGAAGTGATTTAAATATACTTGAAATGTAACTTGTGGATCTTTCATAGCTATCAAAACAGAAACCAGAAAACAAGATAGAGGAAACAGCTAGGGAAGACTTATGAAAGAGAAGTCTTATATCTAATAGAGTGAGTCTCTAAAACATTACCCTAGAGAAATTAGTTGTAACAGTGGGGACTGAAAGGGACACTAACAGAAATATAAGGACAAATGACTCTTAAGCACTCAAAATTCTATAGGCAGTGCACTACTTGAGTGCAAACATGATATGGCACAAAAAACAAAACAAAGTCACTGGGGAAAAAAGGGAAGATCTAGGGGAAAACTTGACAGATTTGGTGATCCAGAAGATGTTTCCCTACAACATAGTGAGTTCGTCCTAAGCCTTAAAAATTAATGAAGTTTTGAATTTTAGTTTTACATTTTGGGGGTCTGTGAAACTTTTCTTTAATTTTCCCCACTTTGAATAGACTATCTAAAATTTTCTCTTTCCTACTCATGTATTTATTGATATATATAACTTGCTTTCAGTTTCAGAAATCCATAAATAGATTTTTACCTTGAGATGGAAGAGATTTTGGACTTGAGTTGTTGCTGTTAGGGCTGAGACTTTTTCAAAATTTGGAGTGAGCTGAAAGTGGAATGGATATGAAAATGTGGAGTGTACAGAGTCCACTGTGATAGGTCAAATAATGTGCCTCCATCTTCGTTCTAATCACTGGAACATATTTAGATGCAACTTTACATTTAAAGCATTTATATTTAAAAGATGGAAAAGGTAAATAGGTCTTTTGTGGTTCTAGGTGAATTTTTGGATTATTTTCTCTAACTCTATGAAATATGCTGTTAGGATTTCAATCAGGATTGCACTGAATGTATATAGTAGTTTTTGGTAGTATGGCCATTTTTATCGGTGAAAGCCAGGCTTTCACTAAAATTCAACCAGGCTCACTCACTGTGACTCCACCTTATCATGACTCCACCTCATCCTGACCCCACCTCAGCCAAAAGCAGGCTTGCCTCTTCAATCAGTCTACAATGACCCACCTCTGGGCATGCGTCAACCAATCTTAGACTGTCCCCACTTGTATATTTATGCTCTCTACCATTTACTATAAAAGTGACTGTAATTTGCATTACAGGTGGAACAATTCTCGAAACCCTCCCAGGAACTGCATGGTGACTCTGCGCTCACCCTCCCAGTCTGGGCCTCCAAACCTGATCCTTGGCTGTGTATCATCCCAATGCTGAGACGACAGCTACTGGTGCCCAAACATGGGGCCCATGTATATCAGGTAAAGATTGAAGTGTCAGGTGGGCAATCCCTTGTAGGTAATCACTAATTGGTGGTTATACAGCCTCACTCTCAGCCTTGAGAAGGCTGAGTAATTGGGAAGCTTGAGTTGAGTGAGATATCCTCTCTAAAAGATGGGTAATATGGACAGAAAATGTCAGGTTATCCTCCTTATCCTAACCCTCAATTTTTTCTCCTTTGGCTATGTAGAATTTCAGTGCTTACACCCACAAGACAAAGATGGCACTGACCCCATTTCTCTTCCAGGTTTTTTCTCCATTTCTGTTGGTAAATCTGCCATTTCTGGCTTGGCTCCTCCCAAGCCTCGATGTAAACATGAGAGATTTCAGAGCAGGAAAAAAAATGATGTAACAGAAGTCCCTCTTCCAAAATGGTGACCCCCTTACAGGGTGCTGCTAACCTGTGGTTCTCAAAAGCATAACTCCTTGAAAATGAAGGCTGCTTCTGCTTTGGATAAAATTAATGGGTCGCCCCATTCTGCCATCTTCTCAAACTTTCCTGATATAAAAACACAACAGCTTTTCAGAACAAAGCAGGCAAATTGTCCACACATGCAGTACCACCGGCCCCCTATTGCCTCTTGGTACTCTTCAGACTTATGGCATAAATCCCTGAGGCTTAAAGCCCAACTCCTTGTGACAAATAGATGTCATTGATGTTGCTGTCTTTGTTCAACTAAAATACAGCTTTGACATTTGCTTTGATTTTGCCTGTGTGACAACAGCTATGACAGGAGAATAAACAAAACAAGTAATCTCTCACCTCTTTATTTTCAAGACCCTATATTTAAACCTTTTCTCTATATCTGTCATTTTTATATAATACTTATAATTCTAATATGATACTCTTTGTTTTATTTTTCTCTATTTCCTTTTGCTGCAAAGTTTTAACTTCTGTGTGAGTGATTTCATGTAATTAATTGAAACATCTAGTTATGTATATTAAAAGGGAGGGGTTGCCTTTTATGCCAGGGACTATAACAGACTCTAATTGGTACATTGTTTATAAATGTGTCACAGCTCTGAGATCTAAAATTGTTATAGATACTAAAGATGAGATAGTAAATGACTTCCCTAAGATTCTATAGATGGTAATAATTGGGTCAAAATTTAAATTTAAGATTTCTGGTGCTATCATCAGTGATAAGTTGTCAGTACTAGTAATTCACAAAGTGAGGTCTCTAGACAACAGCATCAGCATTCCCTGACAACTTGTTAGTAAAGCAAATGCTTGGGCTACATCCCAGACATCCTGAGAGACACTACATGTGACACCCAGCAACCCTTTTTAAAATTCCTTTTGGTGACTAATTGATGCCCAAGTTTAAGATTCACAACTCTGTGCTCTGAAGACAGAGTGATCAACCTCCAACAAAATATATGAGTAGTATCTCAGCTTGTGCATCCATTGAGAACCAAGTAGGAGTATCAAAGCTACAGGGAAACCAGAAAGGTCCTAGGGTGTCCATCTTACAGATGAGAAAAATCAAGGCTCAGTGGGGAAAACGAACTTACTCTGGTCAAACCTAGACTAGTGCAGATGTACCTTTTGTCTCATTTTGGTTGTGAATATTTTCACTAGATAAATGCCCATAATTTTAAAATTTCAGTCCATTTCCATCTTTTTTCTTGGGCTTTGAAGAAAGACCAGAACTAATAGCCAAGAAACAAATGTGAACATTATGATTAAAATAGATGCTAATTTAACATCTGAAAAAGACTTAATTTTCAATCAGATGAGATCTTTCAATTCCAACAGTATATGCTTGGCAATGAGCATTGTTTTATCATATAAATTTAAATATATATTTGAGTTTGAGGTCACTCTGGGTTATATAATGAGTTCAAGGCCAGCCTAAACTACATAGAAAGACCCTGTCTCAACAAACATATGTATATATACATATATATATATATATATGTGTGTGTGTGTGTGTGTATTAATATATATGCATTGTGTGTATGTATATATATACATACATATATATTCATGTATGTATATATGAAAAAATAAAATATGAACTGTCAAGAATTAAAGAAGTAGAATCCATGTAGTTTCTGAAGAGCCAATAAATATTTTGCTCTAGCCACTTTTGATAAAGAGTTTTCTTTAGATAGATGATTTTTTTTTTTCTTCAACACAAGTGCCAGGCATGTACTAAGTTCTTAATATAAAAAGATAAATAAAACATAAGCACCCTAAGCCAAAGTTGCTCAGCACGTTTAAGTAGAGAATCTTTATGCTGAACTAAAAGCAGACCTTATAATTCTAAAGCTGTCTACACTGACAATAAGTTTAGAGCTGGCTGCTTTCCCAGAGTAAACACCTTTTCTATTCCTGTTTTAACCCTAAATCTTTTTGAGACCAACACTCACACCCAAAAGATTACTTATGATCTTGTAAAATCTGTAAGCATCAAACCATATTATTTACAAAATATCACTACAGATTAAGTATGTCAATGGTCTATAACAGGAGGGAGAGGGTTCTCTTCTGTCTTCCTACAGGATTTCAAACAACTACTCTGAATCCTGATGTGCAAAGTCAGACAATACAAGCCACTTCTCCACCCTCCAAAATCAACCCCACTCAATGCAAACCCACAGCGGTGCATGGGAGAACCTCGCTGCCCGATTCTCCCCTGCCAAATGGAGTAGGGCTTTGGTGCGTGGTTCCACCAGTGCCACCTGGTGTGCACAGTTACATGCTAGGTGCTACAGGCACTGGCTCTCTTCTGCACAGAGCCAATTGGTGTGGCTCTGCCAAGCTGTGAAGGCTAATTAGAGGGCCTAGGAGCATTTGGAGTAGAAAGGCCAATGCAGGGGTATAGGGATACGAGAGCCAGGGCACTCTCTTCTGCTTGGCACTAAGCCCCGCACCATGCTCAGAGGTTTCGGGCACCCTCCAGGGAACTTTCAGGGCCGCGCTGCAGCCAGGTGTGGCCCACTTGATGCAAACCCATGGTGGTGCAATGGCGACCTTCGCTGCCCGATTCTCCCCCGGCAAATGGAGCAGGACCTGGGTGCACAGTGCCACCAGTGCCATCTTGCATGCACAGTTGCATGCTATGTGCTACAGGCTTTGGCTCTCTTCTGTACGGAGGTCAAAGTGACACGGTTTGGTCAAATTCTGGAGGCTAGTGTGCCCAGGAGCCTTTTATAGCATGGCTATTATAGTGGCTCTCATGAGAAAGGCCAACGCTAAGGACTAAGGACTAGAGAGCCAGGGCAAGCCCTTCTGCCTTGCCACCAAGGCCTGCACCATGCTCAGAGATTTTGGGCACCACACAGGGCCCTTTCCCAGGCTGTATGGCTCCCAGGAATGACCCGCTGGATGCAAACCCACAGCAGTGCATGGGAGACCCTTACTGCCCAATTCTCCCCTGCCAAATGGAGCAGGGCCTTTGTTCACAGTGCCAAAAGTGCCAACATGTGTACAAAGTTATATGCTATGTGACGCAGGCTCTGGCTCTCTTCTGCATGGAGGCCAGAACCTGGTATGGTTCTGCCAAGCTCTGGAGGCTAATTAGCATGCTGAGGAGCCATTTGTAGCATGTCACAATCCTCAGAAAGGCCAACGCTGGAGCCTAGAGGCTACAGACCCAGGACAGGCCCTTCTGCCTTGGCACAGAGCCAAGCATCATGATCAGAGGATTTTGGTGACATCGAGGGTGCTTTACCAGGGTGAGCGGCTCCTGGAGTCACCCACAAATGAAAAATACAGAGAGGTGAATGGACAACACTTGCTGCCCAATTCTCACCCACCCACTAATTCCCACCCACTTACACTGAAGGGCCTTGGTGTAATAACAGGCAGGCCCAGGGAGCAGAACACCACTCATTTGGACAAAAAAAAGAGCTGGAGATAAATGAACTTGGGCAAAGGATTATTCCATGCAGAAGACACAAACACCATGCTCAGACGTTTCCTGCAATTTGCAGTGCACTTTCCCATGCAGCTTCACTGCCACTTCCAGTGATCTGCAATGACACCAATGACAGTAAATGGGTGATATCTTAAAGCATTTCTCTTGGGAAAGTGGAGCTGGAGGTTTGAAGCCATAGCACTGAATGTAAATTCAGGAAGACAGTAGAACTGTACTTTCAGCAAGCTCTGTGCCATTTAGAGGCAGAGAAAAAACTGTTCTTTTCTGCCTGCTTTTCAAGGTTCAAGGAGCAGATGCTGCTCATCTGGACAAGAAAAGAGCTGGAGACAAGTGAACTTGGGCAGAGGATTCTTTCTTCAAGAAGACACAAACACTGTGCTAAGGAGGTTCTGGCACTTTGCCATGCACTCTTCCGAGCAGCTTAACTCTCAATTTGGCAAAATCCATTAAAACCAATGGCAGTATATATGTGAAAGCTCAAAGCATGTATCCCAGGAAAAAGGAGCTGGAGCTTTGATTCCTTGAATCCAAATGTAACTGCAGGAAAATGGTTGTAATGTACTTTCAGCAAGCTCTGTGACATTTACCTCCAGACAAAAATCCATTCTTTCTGAATGCTTTTCCAGGTTTGAACAACAGGCAGGCGCAAGGAGCAGAATGCCACTCATTTTGAAGAGAAAATTGCTGGATACAAGTGAACTTGGGTGGAGGATTATTTCTTGAAGGACACTCCAACACTGTGCTCAGAAGGTTCCTGTACTTCTCAGTGCACTTTCCCATAGAGCTTCACTGCCACTTCCAGTGAACTCACTGAAACTAATTGCAGTGAATGGGCGATAGCTCAGAGCATTTCTCCCAGGAAAAGGGAGCTGAAGCTTTGACACCTTGGTTCCAAATGTGACTTCAGGAAAACAGTAAACTGTACTTTCAGCAAGCTGTGTGCCATTTAGTACCAGAGAAAAAGACATTCATTTCTGTCTGCTTTTACCGTTTTGTATAACAGGCAGGCCCAAGGAGCAGAACACTGCTCATTTTGACCAGAAAAGAGCTGGAGACAAGTGAATTTGGGTAGAGGATTTTTTCCTTGCAGGAGATGCAAACACCATGCTCAGAAGATTCCTACAGTTTGCAGTGCACTTTCCTCTGCAGCTTCACTCCCACTTGCTGCAAACTCCATTGAAACCAATGACAGTGAATGGGTAATAGCTCAAAGTGTTTCTCCCAGGAAAACGGAGCTGGAACTTAGATCTCTTGGCTCCAAATGTAACTTCAGGAACACAGTGGAACTATACTTTCAGCAAGCTCCGTGAGACATAGTACCACAGAGAAAAAGCAGTTTATTTCTGTATGCATTTTGTGCTTTGTATAACATCAGGCCCAAGGAGCAGAATGCCACTAATTTGTACAAAAACAAAACAAAACAAAACAAAAAACCCAGCTGGAGACAAGTGAATGTGGGCAGAGGATTCTTCCTTGCAGAAGATGCAAACACTGTGCTCAGAAAGTTTCTGAACTCTGCAGTGCCCTTTCCTGTGTGGCATCACTCCTGCTTCCTGTGACCTCCACTAAAACGTGTGACAGTGAATGGGCGATAGCTCAAAGAGTGTCTCCCAGGAAAATGGAGCTGGAGATTCTATCACTTGGCTGGAACTGTAAATTCAGGAAAACAGTTGAACTGTACTTTCAGCAAATCTGTGCCATTTCTGCCAGAGATAAAGCCATTCATTTCAGCCTGCTTTTCCAGATTTAAATAACAGGCAGGGCTAAGGAGCAGAACACTGCTCATTTGGACAAAGAAAGAGATGAAGACAAGTGAACCTGGGCAGAGGATTCTTCCTTGCAGAAGATGAGAACACTGTGCTCAGAATGTTCCTTCATTTTGCAGTGCACTTTCCCATGCAGCATCACTCCCTTTTCCTATAAATTCCATTGAAACAAATGGCAGTGAAAGGGAAATATCTAAGAGCTTTTTCTGAGGAAAACAAAGTTGGAGATGAGATCCCATGGCCCCAAATATAATATCAGTACCACAGTTGAACTGTACTTTCTGCAAGCTCCGTTCCATTTAGTGCCAGAGTAAAAGGCAGTGTTTTCTGTACGATTTTGCCAGTTTATACAACAGGTAGACCCAAGGAGCAGAATGCCACTCATTTGAATTAGAAAACACCTGGAGGCATGTAAACTGGGCAGAGGATTCTTCTTTGCAGGATGCAAACACTGTGCTCAGAAGATTGCTGCACATTGCAGTGCACTTTCCCATGCAGCTTCACTCCCGCTACTAGTGAAGTCCTTTGAAACCAAAGGCAGTGAATGGGCAATATCTCAGAGCATTTCTCCCAGGAAAACGGAGCTGAAGATTTGATTCCATGGCTGTGAATGTAAATTCAGGAAGACAGTTGAACTGTACTTTCAGCAAGCTCTGTGCCATTTGGAGGCAGAGAAAAAAAACATGCTTTTTGCCTGCTTTTCCCAGTTTGTGTAACAGGCAGGCCCACGGAACCCCTCACTTGGACAAGAAAAGAGCTGGAGACAAATGAATGTGGGTAAGGATTCCTCCTTAGAAAAGATGCCAACAATATGCTCAGAAAGTTCCTGCACTTTGAGGTGCATTTCCCATGCAGCATCACTCCCACTTCCTGTGAACTCCATTCAAACCAAAGACAGTGAATGGGCAATAGCTCAAATGGTGTCTTCCAGGAAAATAGAGCTGGAGCTTTGAACCCTTGTCTCCAAATGTAACTTCAGTAACACAGTTAACTGTACATTCAGCAAGATTTGTGCCATTTAGAGCCAGAGAAAAAGCTGTTCAATTTTGCTTGCTTTTCCTTTTTGACTAAAAGGCAGGCCAAAGGAGCAGAATGCCACTCATTTGGACAAGAAAAGAGCTGAAGACAAGTGAACTTGGGCAGAGGATTCTATCTTGTAGCAGAAGCACACACCATGCTCAGAAGGTTCCTGCATTTTGTCTTTCATTTTTCCATGCAACTTCACTCCCGATTTGGTAAAAATCCATTGAAACTAATGACAGTGAGTAGGAAATAGCTCAAAGCATATGTCTCAGGAAAACAGAATTACAGCTTCGCTCTCTTGACTGCAAAAGTACATTCAGAAAAATAATTGCACTGTACTTTAAACAAGATCTGTGCCATTTAGTGCCAGAGAATAAGCCATTCTTTTCTTCCTGCTCATCCAGGTTTGAATAACAGGTACCAGGAGCAGAACACTGCTCATTTTGAAGAGAAAATAGCTGGAGACAAGTGAACTTGGAAAGAGAATTCTTCATTGCAGAAGATGCAAAAACCCTGCTCTGAAATTTGCTGCATTTTGCAGTGCTCTTTCCAGTGTAGCATTTCTTCCTTTCCCTTCGAACTCCATTGAAATCAATGGCAGGAAATGGGCAATATCTCAGAGTGTTTCTCCATGGAAAATGGATCTGAAGATTGCATCAATTGGCCCCAAATATAACCTCAAGATCACAATTGAACTTTAATTTCTGCAAGCTCTGTGCCATTTATTTCTGTCTAAATACCATTCATTTCTGCTTGCTTTTCCCGGATTGTATAACAGGAAGGCCCAAGGAGCAGAAGACCGCTCATTTGGATGAGCAAAGAACTGGACACAAATGAACATGGGCAAAGGATTGTTCTTTGCAGAAGACCCAACACTGTGCTCAGAAGGTTCCTGTGCTTTGCAATGCACATTCCAGTGCAAATTCATTCCCTTTTCTGGTGAACATCATTGAATCCAATTGCATTGATTCCGTGATAGCTCAAAATCTGTCTCCCTGAAAATGGATGTGGAGATTCGATCCCTTGGTTCCAAATGAAACTTCAGGAACAAAGTTGAACTGACTTGCAGCAAGGTCTATTCTCTTTAATGCCAGATAAAAAGCCTTTCTTTGCTGCCCGCTTATCCAGTTTGTATAACAGGCAGGCCCAAGGAGCAGAACGCTGCTCACTTGGACTAGAAATGAGCTGCAGACAAGTGAACTTGAACAGAGGATTTTTCCTTGAAGAAAATGCAAACATCATGCTGAGAAGGTTTGTGCACTTTGCAGTGCACTTTCCTCTGCATCTTAGCTCCCACTTCAGGTGAACTCTTGAAACCAATGGCAAGGCAGTGAATGGGTGATATCTCAGAGAGTCTCTGCTGGGAAAATGGACCTGGATGTTAGACTCCTTCGCTCCAAATGTAACGTCAGGAAATCAGTTCAATTGTACTTTCAGAAAGGTCTATGCCATTTAGTACCTATCTGTTCTGCCTGCCATTCCTGGTTTGTATCCCAGGCAATGTAAGCAGCAGAACGCCACTCATTTTGAAGAGAAAATAGCTGAATATAAGTGAATTTGAGCAGAGGATTCTTCATTGGAGAAGATGCAAAAAGCCTGCTGAGAAGTTTCCTGCACTTTGTAGTGCACTTTTCAGTGAGCACCACTACCTTTTCCTGCAAAGTCCATTGAAAGCAATGGCAGTAAATGAGAAATATCTTGAGCATTTCTCCCAGGAAAACAGGGCTTGAGCTTCAACAGCCTTGCCACAAATGTAACTTCAGGAACCCAGTTGAACTGTACATTCACCAACTTCTCTGCCATCTAGTGCCAGAGATAAAGCCCTCTGTTATAACTGCATTTCCCAGTTTATATCCCAGGTAGGCCCAAGGAGCAGAACACTGCTCATTTGGAAGAGAAAAGAGCTGGAGACAAGTGAAAATAGGCCGAGGATTCTTGCTTGTAGGAGACACAAACACCGTGCTAAGAAGGTTCCTGCACTTTTCAGTACACTTACCCGGGCAGTATCACTCCTGCTTCCTGGGAACTCCATTGAAATGAATGGTAGTGAATGGACGTTATCTCAGAGTGTTTCTTCCAGGAAAACAAGCTGGAGTTATGATAGCTTGGCCCCAAATATAACTTCAGGAAAACAGTTGAACTGTAGTTTCAGCAAGCTCTCTGTACCATTTAGTGGTAGAGAAACAACCATTCTTTTCTGCCTGCTTTTTCTGGAATGGATCCCAGACTGGCCCAAGGAGAACATTGCTCAGTTGGAAGAGCAAAGAGCTGGAGACAATTGAACTTGGGCAGGGGATTCTTCCTTTCAGGAGACACAAACACGATGTTCAGAAGGTTCCTGAACTTTGCAGTACACGTTCCAGTGCAGCTTGACTCCCACTTCCGGAAAACTCTTTTGAAACCAATGGAAGTGAATGGGCAATATCTCAGAGTGTTACTCCCAGGAAAACAGAGCTGTAGCTTTGAAAGCGTGGCTCCAAACTTGACTTCAGGAACACAGTTGAACTGTGTGTAAGTTTCAGTAAACTCTGTGTCATTTAGTATCAGAAGAAAATCTCTTCTATTCAGAATGCATTTCCCCCTTTCTATCCCAAGCAGGTCCAAGGAGCAGAATGCTTTCTCAATTGGAAGAGAAAAGAGTGAACTCGGGCAGAGGATTCCTCCTGGCAAGAGACACAAACACCCTGCTCAGAAGTTTTCTGTACTTTCCAGTGCACTTCCCTGGGCAGCATCACTCCAACATCCTGCAAACTTCATTGAAACTAATGGAAGTGAATGGGCGATATCTCAGAGCGTTTCTCCCAGGAAAACGGAGTGGTAGTTTCTATAGCTTGGGCTCAAATATAACTTCAGGAACACAGTTGAACTGTAATTTCAGCAAGCTCTATGAAATTTAGTGCCAGAGAAGAAGGCCTTCTGTTCAGCTTGCCTTTCTCCCCTTGTATCACAGGTAAGCCGAAGGAGCAGAATGCTGTTCATTTGGAGGAACAAAACCTGGGGACAGGTGAATTTAAGCAGAGGATTCTTCTTTGCAAGAGACCTAACACATTGCTCACAAGGTTCCTGCAATTTGCAGTGCACTTTCCCGTGAAGCATCATACCCAGTTCCTGTAAACTCCACTGTACCTGATGGGGGTGAATGGGCATATCTCAGAGTGTTTCATAAAAACAGAGTTGGAGCTTCTGCAGTTTGGTCCCAAATGTAACTTCAGGAATACAGCGGAACTGTACTTTCAGGAAGCTCTGTACCATACATTGGCTGAGAATCAGCCATTCTTTTCTGCGTGCTTTTCCCAGTTTGTATCCCAGGCAGGCCCAAGGAGCAGAACCCTTCTCATTTTGAAGATCAAACAGTAGGAGACAACTGAACTTGGGCAGAGGATTCTTTCTTGCAGAAGACCCAAACACCAAACTCAGAAAGTTCCTGCACTTTGGTGTGCACTTTCCTGAGCAGGCTGACTCCAGCATCCAGTGAAATCCTTTGAAACCAATGGCAGTGAAAGGGCAATATCTCAGAGCATTTCTTCCAGGAAAACGGAGCTGGAGCTTTGATAGCATGACACCAAATGGAACTTTGGGAACATAGGTGAACTGTAATTTCAGCAAGCTCTGTGCTATTTAATGGCAGAGAAAGAGCAATTCATTCTGCCTGCTTTTACCAGTTTGGACCCCAGCCAGGCCAAGGAGGAGAATGCTGCTCAATTGGAAGAGCAAAAAGCTGAAGAAAAGTGAACTTAGGCAGAGGTTTCTTCCTTGCAGGAGACACAAACACCATGCACATAACTTTCCTGCACTCTGCAGTGCACTTTCCCATGCAGTTTGACTTCTGCTTCCGGCGAACTCCATTCAAACCAATGGGAGTGAAAGGCCAATATCTCAGAGCATTTCACCCAAGAAAACAGAGCTAGATCTATGATAGCTTGGCCACAAATGTAACAAGGAATACAGTTGAACTGTACTTTTTGAAAACTCTGGGTCATTTAGTGGCAGAGAAACAGCCATTCTATTCTTCCTGCTATTCTTGGAATGAATTCCAGCCAGGCCCAAGGAGAAAAACACTGCTCATTTGGAGTAACAAAAACTGTAGACAAGTGAACTTGAACAGAGGATTCTTCCTTGCAAGAGACACAACACCTTGCTCACAAGGTTCCTGCAATTTGCAGTGAACTTTCCCATGAACCATCACACCCACTTCCTGAAAACTCCATTGAAACCAATGGCAGTGAATAGACATGTCACAGAATGTTTCTCTCAGGAAAACGGAGCTGAAGCTTAAGCAGCTTGGTCCCAAATGTAACTTTGGGAATATAGTGGAACTGTACTCCTGGAAAGCTCTTTGCCATTTAAAGGCATACAAAAAGCAGTTCTTTCTGCCTGCTTTTCCTGGTTTGTATCCTAGCCAGGCCCAAGTAGCAGAATGCTGTTCAATTGGAAGAGCAAAGAGCAGTAAATGGGCAATATCTCAGAGAATTTCTCCCAGTAAAACATACCTGGAGATATGATAGCTTGGCCCCAAATGTAATTTAAGGAACATAGTTGAAATTTACTTTGAGCAAACTCTGTGCCATTTACTGCCTGAGAAAAAGCCATTGTTTTTGAATGGCTTTCTCAGTTTGAATAACATTAAGGCAAACGGAGCAGAATGCCACTCATTTTGAAGAGAAAATTGATGGAGATAAATGAACTTGGGCAGAGGATTCTTCCTTGCAAGAGATACAACACCTTAGCACCAGGCAGCTCAGGAAATGGTGACTGCACCAAGGAATCTGCGCTGGGCTTGGAGCTTACTGGCCTCTAGGCCCACCCAGGAAGAGTGCCCAGGGACTGAGCTTAGCAGCAGGTGATACGGGAAACTGCGACTGCTCCACCAAATCTGTGCCGGGGTTGGAGCTTACTGGCCTCCAAGCCCATGCCAGAAGAGCACCCAGGGACTGAGTTTAGCAAGTCAGAGTCTGACTTTCACCACATAAATTGCAGAAGCACATCCAGTTACCTTGTATTGGTGAGTAGGTGAACCTGTTGGAACATCAGCCACTACCATTGCAGATGCAAAGGAACTACAGCCTACTGGACTCCAGGATGGCTCCACAAGTGAGCCCAGAGACTCTGTATTGGTGAGCAGAAGGGCCCATTGAAACTTCAGGCAGTGTCATTATAGCAGTGCAGGAGTCAGAGCGTTCCTGGGTCTAAAGCAGGTGGGAAAAGGTGTTATGCCTATATTGATTGAGTGGCTTATACGGTGTGCCAGAACTAGGGGTTTTTCTTTAGGTCCCAATATAGACTGTAAAGAACAACCCAGGAAACACTGCTATTTTAAGGTTCCTAACTATTAGAAGGAAAGTGAATTGCAACAAACAGCGCCAGAAAACAGAGCAAGTCAGAGATGAGGAAACACTCAAAGTCTCAGATACAAAATCCTCTCCTCCAGGTAACACAGGGGGAAGGGAAATAGAGAAGTTTGACGGCCAGTCTCCAGGATCCTCTGAAATGATAACCACAGCAGATCTAGTAAAATGGAAATCAGAACTGAACTCTGAGATGAAAGCAGAGATATTGGACACTGTAAACATGATGATTAATAAAGCTAAAGAGGAAATCATTGAGTTGATAGAATCCAAGATAGCAAAAGCAATGGAACCTTTTAAACACCTACAAGCAGAAGCCCAGGAAATTAAGAAAGAAAATGAAAGCTTGTGCAATAGATTGAATTTGGCAGAAGACCGAATTTGAGACCTAGAAGATAGGATCTCAACCAATGAACTGGAAAAGCATAATGTATGGAAAAAAGCAAGCAATAATGAAAAGTCAATCCAACAGCTCCTAGATGATTCAAAGAAGAATAACATAAGATTGATTGGAGTCACTGAGGAAGCAGGAGACAATGCTAAACACATCAAAAAGATGTTCACAGAGATAATGGCATAAAACTTCACAGAAAAAGGTAAAGAACTGGACATACAAATATATGAAGCATACAGAACACCACATGCCCATGACATGAAAAAAAATCTACACCTAGGCATATAATCATAAAAGTCCCAGATATCAAAAAAAAAAAAAAAA
>PVIR01026647.1:0-23697 GCA_004026965.1 Petromus typicus | reverse complement strand
CGATCCCCGGTAACCACATACCTATACTGGGTGTGGAGACTCACGCCCAGCAGCAACCAGTACCACATACCACAGTGCCGGGCGTGGTGGCTCACGCCTGTAATCCCAGCACTCGGGAGGCAGAGGCAGGAGGATTGCTGTGATGTGAGTTTGAGGCTGAGCTCAGGGCCAGCCTGAACTACAAAGCGAGACCCTGTCTAAAAAAAAAAAAAAGCACAGACTCTACCCTGATTTGTCAGTAAGAAAGCTGATGTCTTCCTATTTTAATTGTAACAATGGTGAATGTATATACTCAATGAAGACATTCATTTTTTTTTAGGTTTTTTGAGACAGGGTCTTGCTTTTGTGGTTCAGGCTGGCCCTGAGCTCAGCCTCAAACTCACATCACAATCCTCCTGCCTCTGCCTCCCGAGTGCTGGGATTACAGGCGTGAGCCACCACGCCCGGCACTGTGGTATGTGGTACTGGTTGCTGCTGGGTGAGTCTCCACGCCCAGTATTGTATGTGGTTACTGGGGATAGAACCTGGGCCCTTGTGCTTGCAAGACAGGCGCCGGAACCACTGAGCTAAATCCCCAGCCCTCTTTTTTGTTATGCTTTCTTGCTGAGTGTTTAGACGAAGTCTAACTAAGACATGCATTAAAATTTGTATAGCTGTATCTATAAATTTTTTCAAGATGATTCAGGCTCCTCAAGCATTACTTGTGTGGCCATGTGCACGACCTTTAATCTGTAGTTGTTTCTTTATTATTTGTTTCTGCCTACTATCTCATTTGCTAAGATGGCCTGACCTTCTTTGGCCTTCCCTTGGAAACATGGAGAACATTTTCCTCTTCAGTGGTCCTCCTTTAGCACAGTGTGTACTGGGTGACTCCTATCTTCTGAAGCCAATAGTTGCCCATTGAAGAGATTGGGTGATGCATCAAACTTTTAGAATCCTTTTAGAGAGGTCTCATCATGTCCCGGGTCCTGGCTGACCTTGGAGGCCAAGCGCCAAAATATTGACTGTCTTTTTTACTTAGTTATTTTGTTTAGCTTTAGTCAACAAGCTTCAGTTTTTGAACACTAAGAAGGTGAGTTATAGCAGCATTGAATTGGGAGCAGTAGGTTTAACTATTATAATTCTTCTGGATACTGGCCATTTATAAATATAAGATACGGCCAGGGTCAGCATTTGTATTAGGAATTAGTGTTATATTTTTTCTGTATTGTTTTGCTTATGTGGTCTTCTAGGAGTCATATTTTTGTACAATGTTAGATAACAATTATAAAGTTTTACAAGAAAAATTTTAAATCAAGAGCAAATATAGCATCTTATTATGAGGATTATGATGACAGGGCTGGGGATTTAGATCAGTGGTCCAGCATCTGCCTTGCAAGTGCAAGGTCGTGAGTTCCATCTCTGATCCCAGTAGCCACACACTGCAATGCTGGGTGCGGTGGCTCACACCTATAATCCCAGCACTCAGGAAGCAGAGGCAGGAGGATTGCTGTGATGTGAGTTGGAGACTGAGCTCAGGGCCAGCCTGAACTACAAAGTAAGACTCTTGTCTCAAAAAAAAAAAAAAAAAGAGAGAATCTCAAAACGAAGCTGGGCAGAGTGACACAAACCTGTAATCCCAGCTACTCAGGAGGCTGAGTCAGGAGGATCATGACTTGGGGGCAGACAAAAGAGGAGGAATCTCAAGATGAGCTAAACTTGGAACTAGAGTGAGTCCTAAACCTGATAACTGATGTTCTCATGAGAGAGAAGACTGCAAGACTTGAGCCACACTTACCCTGAAGGGATGCTCAGGAAGCTGCCGGAGAAAGGCAGATTGCAGAGCTAAGGGTCCCTGGCCTGGGAGCTGCCAGCTTGGAGAGACACGGCACAGAGACCTTCAGACCTTTAGAAGGACCCAGACCTGCCCACACCCTGTGTTAAAGCTCTAGCCACCAGAATGTTAGAGAGTCAGTTTCTGTGGTTTTACACCCCTAGTTTGTGGTCATTTATTACAGCAACTACAGGATGCTAACGTGCCTTTCCACTTAGAAATTGAGTTCCAGGGGCCAGGGAATTAGCTCAGTGGTTCCGGCGCCTGTCTTGCAAGTGCAAAGACCTGGGTTCAATCCTCGGTAACCACATACCATACTGAGTGTGGAGACTCACGCCCAGCAGCAACCAGTACCACATACCACAATGCCTGGCATGGTGGCTCACGCCTGTAATCCCAGCACTTGGGAGGCAGAGGCAGGAGGATTGCTGTGATGTGAGTTTGAGGCTGAGCTCAGGGCCAGTCTGAACCACAAAGCAAGACCCTGTCTCAAAAAAAAAAAAAATAAATAAAAAAAATAAATTGAGTTCCATGAGACCTCACCATTTTGGAGAAGTTCAGGGTTTGGGGGACTGAACCCAGGACTTCTATGCACAGCTACATCCCTAGCCCTTTTTCATTTTTTATTTTGAAACACGTTCTTTCTGAGTTGCTGTTGCCAAGGCTGGACACAGACTCGCACCCCTCCTGCTTCAGCTTCCTAGAGCACTGAGGTCATAGGCGCCTGGTTGACGTCACTGTTTTAGAGATGGGTAAATAGAAACTGGCAGGAATGAGATGACTCTGAGTCTTGAGTTGAGCCTGAGTCTGAGGCCAGGAGAAGCTGCCCCGTCCCCTAGTTTGGACCCCTTGTACTTCCCAAGGTACAGAGTCAAGAAGTGAGCCCCAGGCCTGTCCTGATGATGCCCTTGGCGAGAAGCTCCCCGGCCTAGCCCAGGGGTGTCCCCTCTGGGGCTTCCCAGTGCCCCTCTGTGCCCTGCAGCTTGTCCTGAGCGCTTGCGTTGTCCTTTATTAATTAATTCATAGGAGCAAAGTGGACACCCGAATTGTTGCGCAAACAGAGGCTTTAATTTTTAATCACCGTCATTATGAGGCTGTCATTTAACTCCAGCTGCAAATGCCCTGAATCAGCTCAGCACTGTTCCTTTCTCTTCCCACACGCACAGCTCTGAGAGGCAACAGCCAGAGCCAGGAACTGTAGAATTCTCTGGCTTCGAGGCCTGGCCGGGTCAGCAGGCCTCAAACCCTCTCCCTGAACACACTGACTGCGGAGCCCTCATGGCCAGTGCCCTCTGGGCTCAGTGTGGCTTTGCCCTCTTCCCTCTTATCTCATGCACCTGCCTGGCATGCCTCTCACTCCTTACGTTACCGGCAAGGACAAAGGTTGTGGCAGGGACAGCCCCTAGCTTGTTATTCTGGGCCAGGCACAAATGGGCTCTCTGCACCCTGGAGTTCACATCGGTAAAATGGGACCAATAACCAATCTCCTTGTGGCTGAGGGCAGGGGAGATGCCTGCACGGAGATGGCTGGCACACCTGGGTCTTGCCAGTTTTCCTGCCGTGAGATATAGGGCTTGTCTGCTGTCATCTCCCCGCCTAGGTAAGATGTTGGGAATGTTCCAGGGCCCTGGTCCTGTCCCCAGGCCCATGATACCCTCTATTCTGAGTTCATTATTTCTGAGCTGCTGTCAGAAGGTTCTCTGGGTGTTTGGGCTCCCTGGGAATGGGAGTGGGGGCGGGGCTGGGAGAGGCTGAGGCCAGGTGGAGCTCTGGCACCCACAGTTGCTGCTGCTGGTTCCCAGAGACACTGACCCACTGTGCCTGCCTCTCCTCTGCTCTTTGTGCCCCGAAGATGCCACTTGGTAGGGACAGCTGTTGGCTCACAATGGCCACTTGAAGCACAAGGCAGAGAGCTTCAGCAGGCAGAGCTTAGTGTTACTGAATGGACATTTCTAGGACCTTCACCCAAAGCTCGTGAGCCTGTGTGGCGCAAGCAGAGTTCCCTCCAGCCTCCTGAGCTGCAGTGTAAGGGAAAGGGCCCTGCCCCAGGCCAGCAGGAGGGACAACCAAGTCAAGGAGGCCAGACATTTAGGGCCAGGGATCAGCTCCAGGTTGAAGGGGCCCTGGCTGCTGGCTCCCTGCACCTCGAGGCGTCTTTTCTGCCCCCACCTCCAAAGCTGAACGGAGGCTGCTAACCAAGAAGGGGCTCTAAGCCAATAGGCTGCCTGTGGCAGCCAGAAAACAGCAGGAGATAGTTCCCTCTAGAACCTGCGGAAAGAAGGCGGCTTTGCTGATGCCTTGGGCTTACTCCAGAGAGAGTCATTTGGGGCCTTATCACCTCGGGGAATGCAATACATTGTACTGTGTTGGGCCGCCACAATGCTGGTAACTGTAGATTTTCGTTTCAAAGAGTCCTCAAGCCAGGCGTGGTGCACACACTCGGGAGGCCAAAGCAGGAGGATTGCGAGTTGGAGGCCAGCCTGGGCTACATAGTAGTTCAAGTCCTTACTGACCAACATAACAATACCTGGTCTTAAAAACTTTTTTTAAAGGGGGCTGCTCCCTCAGTCTCCACAGAAGGCTGAAGAGAAGGGCATCCAATGGCACATGTGCACAATCCTGCTCTGGCTAGAAAGCAGCTCTGGGAAAGGACATATTCTCCCCCCAGGCCAAGGTATGCTGTCCTTTTTAAAATAGAGCAATGTAGAAGGTCACGATGGGTTGTATGTCAAGTGTGATCATGACGTGTATATAGAATGTACCAATAAAATCAATTTTTAAAAAGAGGGATTGTAATTATTAACACAGTTCTAGCTCAGTGGATGGTTTCATGTGCCCTGAGGATGTGTCCATACTCGGGTGGGCAGTGGCAGTGGTGGGTGATTCTCCCCGCCCTGGCTGGCTGCACCCAGCTCAATGGCTGGTGAGTCCAAGGTCATGAGATGGACTGCCTCTAAGCCCTCTGTTAGCTCTGGAGGAAAAACTCCATTTTTATCACTGCAGTCTGCCCTCCAGCCTGTTACCTCGAAATAACTCTGCGTGGTGAGGCAGTCAGAGAGAGGGTAGAGGGAAAAAGCCCTCAGGCCTGACTCTTGACAGGGAGTCAATTGTGCCCATTTTGTGCACAAAGCCCAGCAGGCAAGGGTGGCAGGAGCTGGCAGTGGAGGGTGGCCCCTCCTCTCAGCCTGGATGAACCACTCTGGCCCTGGAGCCAAGCCAGGTGCCCGTGGAGAGGGCCCCGGCCCACCCACATTGACCCACCCCACTGTCCTGGGTTCCTGGAGTCCTGGGCTACCCTGGTCCTAATTCTTTGGATGAGCTTTGGAAGACATCCCTCAGCTGATGCCTCCGCACACAAATGTGTTTTCTCCAGACCAGCAGGCAGCTGCCACTGTTTCCATCAGCTCCGGCTGTTCTCACAAAAGAGACCGAGTGGTTTTAACAACAGAATTATCTCACAGTTCCAAAAACTGAAGATGAAAGTACTGGTGGCCTTGCTTCCTGGCAAGGGCTGTCTTCCTGCCTTGCACATGGCTACCTTCTTGCTGTATCCCCATGCGGCAGGGAGCTCTGTTCGTTCCTCTTGTAAGGACACTAACTGTGCCCCAAACCTCTGGTTCCATCTGAATTTAGTAATCTTCTAAAGACCCATCTTTCTGCCGTTTCTCCCTAAAAAAGGCTCCTACCATGGTTTGGATAAGTGTCTCCAAAAGGTTGATGCAGCGGAACATTTAAGAGGAAGGGCCCAGTCATTGGGGGTGTCCTAGGCCATGCCCCTTCCTGTCTCTCTCTCTTCCTGCCCATGCAGTATGTGGTTTTACTTCACCAGGTTCTCTTGCCATACTGTGCCACCCAAAAGCAATGGGACCAAGTAACCATGGAGCGACCCCTCCAAAACTGTGAGCCCAGACAAACCTCTCCTCAGTGGCTACCGTGAGACAGCACTGACCAACACAGCTGCCCTCCATCTGAGATCCCACCCCACCTGCCACAAATACCTGTCCCCAGACTTCTCTGCTTGGATCTGGGGCCAGCACCCAGACACTTAGTCCAAAGGTGAGCTGTGTCCTCAGCTGCTCAGCAACTTGTCCTGGTCACCACAGCACTGAGTCTGGTTTAGATGCCTCCCCCTAAAAGGGCCCTAGACCTCCATGTTGGGGCCCATGCTCAGAGGAGGCATGGTGCCAGGGCTTTCAGTATTTTTAGGGACCAATAAATCTATTTTAATTTCTTCCTTCTCTTCCCTCTCCTGCTTTTCAGCATTGGGCATCAAATCCAGGGCCTCACACACAGGAGGCACTCCATCACTAAGCTACACTGGCACCTCTTCTAAAGATTGTTTAGGGCTGGGATGTGGCTCGGGTGCCACGCCTTCCTGGCAAGCTCAAGGTCCTGATTTCAATTCCGGTGGTGGTGGTGGTGGTGGGGGTTTGACGGGGATATGAAAAGAATCAGGATCTGTTGTGGACATGGACCACCTCCCCATGAAGAATGTAATTACCATGTACTGTGAACATATATTACCCATTTAAAAAATCTCTAAAGTAAATACATTTTAACAAGGGGTCTCGCTGAGTTGGCCAGGCTAGCCGCTAAATTGTGGTCCTCTTGCTACAGCTTCCTGAGTAGCTGACATCACAGGTGTGTGCTGCTGCACCCTACTTAATTTCTTTTAAAACCAGAAGAAAATACATAGCATGAAAAAATGGTTTTAATATATAATACAAATGCATTTATCTTAATACCAACAGAGTCGTAAGTAGAATTGTAATAACCTTTATGGAAGAAGAGTCTAGAAAAGTCCTAGTATCGACCTGGAATCTGTGTCTTATCTACTGTTGCAGCCCTGGCACCTCCTAGACTACTGAGAGTATTGTGGGTGCTCAGTAATTACTTGACAAATAAATGAATCTGCAGTAGAGATTTATTTTTCAGAGAACACACATTCAGACTCAGCAGGGAACCCTCATTCAGTTGAGGACTAGGAAGCAGGAAGCCTCGGGCACAGCAAATGCTATTGATGCAGCCAGTCTTCCAGGTGACCCTGCCTACCTGCCACCCTAGATCTGCACCAAGTAGTCCACAGGCCAGGCCACCTCCCTCTGACTTCAGAGGGACAATGAGACAGCTACCTCTCTGCAGCCGTGTTCTGTGTGTTCACACACAGCGCATTTCACTGGCTCAGTTGTCAGGGCCACTGCGGCTGAGATTCTAGGTGAACCAGAGCTGCATGTCCTGGGAGAGTAGCTTGGCTCACTCGGGTCCGACCCTGTGTCTGTGCGGCTTTACCGTCCTGTGTCTCAGCATCAGGCCCTCAGCTCCACTGAGCACGTGTGCAATCGGCAGCCCACGTGGTCTGTGTGACCACGGCTGTGCCTCAGCCCACTCAGGCTGCTTAGCAATGGGCTCGTGGCCCGTGGACTCAGAAAGTCACTGTGCAGTTCAGGAGTTGGGGCGGCCAAGGCCAGGGAGCCTGCGGATTTGGTATATGATTCACAGGCATCACCTTCTCATTGTGTCCTCATACACTGGAAGACGGCAGGAGTCTTCCGAGATCTGTGGTAGGGATCCAGGGCCTTGGTTTTGCTACTCAGTGTATGCCACAGAGCTACAGCCCCAGCCTCTCCCCCCATACCCAGCTCCTCTCTTTTCAGCATTGTACTGTGTACCCTTGACTTATGAACTCAGTCATTTCCCTGAGGGCTACTGCAAACTAAGGCAATACAGCAGATCGGGTGCAGGCTACAGATAACCAGAGGCAGATGAATCTTCCATTAACCTAATTAACACAAGTCGTCTGTATGTCAGGCCAGTTGTCACTTGACGATCCACTGTATTTATTTGTTTACTTATTTGCATTGTGAAAGATCGCCCCAAATGTACCTGTTTATAGGGTATTGTGTGACAATTTGATACGTACAATGTGTAATGATCAGATCAGCTGATTAACATTTCCTCCTCCTTAAATATTTACCCTTTCTTTGTGTTGGGAACCTTTGAACATCTCTCTTCTCGTTCTTTATAAGACACACATGTAAACTGCTGTGAGTGGCTCTCCTGTGCTGTAGGACACAGGAACTTTTCTTTCCTCTGATCGTATTTTGGTAGCTGTCGCCTGACATCCCTCTACCCCTTCTCCTCCCTACCCTTGCTCTAGTGAACACATCTGGTCTCTACTAGACTGTTTTCTTTTTGCTTTCACATATGAATAAGAGCATGCAGTATTTATCTCCCTCACCACCACCACCACTACCACCAGGGTTGAACTCAGGACCTTGAGTTCAAGTGTGGTGCCTCTGAGCTGCATCCCCAGCCTCAGTATTTGTCTTTCTGTACCTGACTTATGCTTTACACAGTATCCTCCATTTCCATCCCTGTGGCTGAAGTCTTTCTCATTTTCCCTTTTTTGGTGTTGGGGATCGATCTCAGGATTTAGGAATTTGTGCTTGCGAGGCAGGCGCTGGAACCACTGAACTAAATCCCTGGCCCTGGCTGAGGTCTTTTTCTAAGGGCCCTAATTCTAACCCTGAGGTCTCCACTCTCATGACCAGATCATCTCCCAGTGCTCCACCTCCCAATGTCATCAGTTTGGGCCCTAGGATTTCCACATATGACTTAGTGTGAGGATCACAAACTAGAAGACTATTGTGTTCTGGTAAAGGCTGAGGGTGTTGTCTGGGACACCGTCCCTTGTGCCTTCACAGATCCCAACAAGAAGCATCCGAAAGGCGCCATTTCTGGGCTCATTTTAACCTTGTGAGTTGGAACAGGCAGCTTTCTGTCTTTGCTTTGACCATAGGAAGCTCAGAGTCCAGTTTGGAGCCCATCTTTGAGAACCGTGTAGACCCACCCAGAGAACAATTCTGTGTACGCCCTCTTGGTTCATTGTACTCTTTGTTCTAGCATTGTTTTCTCTCTGATCTATTTTTAACCTATTGTAATTTGTGTGTTTTTGTAAGTTCCCTCCAAACCTTTTTGGAACAAAGTAAATCAGAAAAGAACAAAATTCAGCAGAGCCCTGTGGCCTCAACAGGTTTTTCTTTTGTTTTCTTTTTTTTAACAAGCCAAGAGCTTCTTTGGGATTGGATTCCTGCTGGGGGAGGCAGCCACCTTGGTGTCCCCTCTTGTCTTCTCATCAGCGTCTCTCTCCCAGAGAACAGCAGCTCAGTGAGTTGTGGCAACAGGTTTCAGAGGCCAAACCACCAACATCCATCTGCCCACACACTGCACTCCCGGGCCCCACGTGCTTTTCCCAGCCTCCCTCCCAGCTGGCTGTTGGCAGGAAGCCACAGGGCCTAGACTGAAAGGGGAAGTGGAGAGATAAGCTCTCCTGTTTGTATTCCTAACTTACTTTTTCTGCAACTTAATTTAGGGCCTTGGAGCCCAGGTTGAACTGTGCCTGGGATACCACTGCAGGGGAGTCTGGGAGACCACCTGCCAGGTATGCGGAGGATGTGGGAAGCTGTCCTGGAGATGTCCAGGTGAACTGGAGTGGGCAGTGTCACACACAGGTGAGAGGCTAAGCCTTCTTCCCCTCCTGAGTCCAGGCGTCTCCCAGCTCTGGGAGCCGCTGCTGACGCACAAGTATAACATCCATCCTCCAGCTTGCTCTCACCTGCCTGGCCAGAGCCAAAGACAGCCCAGTGGGTTTTGTAATCTCTGCTCCATGCACTCCCTTGTGCTGCCAGCCTCAGTCTTTCCATCTCTGACTTGGGGGCAGGTAGGAACCAGTGCTCAGCTTTGTGGGTCCTAAAAGTCCCTCACTGTCTGACATCCTCATGGCTCCGTCTGCTTTCTCCTGGGAGTGGGTACAGACTTCATGGGGAGAAGATGAGATCAAGGTGAAAAGCAAGCAAGGCCAGCTTGGAGCCCAGCAGGAGTGCAGGCCAAAAGCTTGGCAATGAAGGGCCTGCTGAACCTGGTCCAGTCTGGCAGACAGAAGCCCTGGGAAGGGCAACAGCTCTTCACTGAACCAGCAGCTGCGGCAAGAACCTGGGGCTGTCCACCTCACCTGACAGCTGCCTTGGGCTTCAGCCTGGGTGAGGCAGGCATATTCCACAGGCAGGGCTGCCCTCTTGGTCCTGGACTACACTTCCTGTCCAGGAAATGGACCCTCCTGGCCTTTTCAGGTCCCAGTGTGTGGGTCACAGGGGCTCTGAGCCTGGGGCTGGGCCAGTCCAGCCTCCCATTGGCTAGGTGCATGGGGCTGGCTGGGTCCTTCATCTTGAGCTGCCTCCTCTACAAAATGAGATGATATACATAGGATCAACCCCACAGCACTGAGAATTAAGGCCACTACAGAGGCTGACAGGTGCATCACAACTGCCAACACGCTCATCATGTGAGTGGGACAGAACAGCATGTGCCCGATAAATACAAGAGCCCCCAGGAAAGGGGAATGGAGAGGAGAGGCCTGGAGGGCCAAGCCTGGGCAGGGTAGTGTCAGTGTGAGCTCATTCACGAGCTGGGAGGTGGAGTCCCATCACGTTCAGGAAAGGCTACCTGTGACCTGAAGTTACCCAGTGACATCCCAAAAGTAGCTTTCAGTTACATGGGGCAGAGTGGCCCCATAGAACTGTGAAATGGACTATGCTCGGGGTGGAGGGCACTAGGTGTCCCAGGTGAACCTCAGAGACCAAGTGGATGAGGCAAGGAGACTATGGCTCAGCCCAAGCTCGTTTTGTCAGGGTCTGAGTGACCATCTCACCGCAAAGAGAACTGTGACATGAGGTTGAAAACAACTGAATTAGCACCTCATTTCGAAGATGGAAGAACCAAAACTGCTCAGGAAGGACAACAACTGGTCCAGGGCTACCAGGGCAATGTCCTTGGAGCCCAGATGTGCTGTGGCTAGGCTAGCTTCTCATCTCCACTCATTCTTTAGGCCCACAGAGCCCAGCCAGAACACAGGCCTCATCAAAAATCCTGGGTCAGGGGCCGGGGATTTAGCTCAGTGGTTCCGGCGCCTGTCTGGCCAGCACAAGGACCCGGGTTCAATCCCTGGTTAATCACATACCATATTAGGTGTGGAGACTCACACCCAGTAGCAATCAGTACCACATACCACAGTGCTGGATGTGGTGGCTCATGCCTGTAATCCCAGCACTCAGGAAGCAGAGGCAGGAGGACTGCTGTGATGTGAGTTTGAGGCTGAGCTCAGGGCCAGCCTGAACTACAAAGCAACAGCCTGTCTCAAAAAAAAAAAATCCTGGGTCAGGGCCGGGGATTTAGCTCAGTGGTTCCAGTTCTTGTCTTGCAAGTGCAAGGGCCTACTTTCGATCCCGGTAACCATATACAAGAATGCTGGGAGTGGAAAGTCATGCCCACCAGCAATCAGTACCACATATCACAGGCAGGGTGGCTCACACCTGTAATCCCAGCACTTGGGAGGCAGAGGCAGGAGGATTTCTGTGAGTTGGAGGCTCACCTGGGCTACACAGTGAGCTCAGAGCCAGCTTGAGCTACAAAGTGAGACCTTGTCTCAAAAAAAAAAAAAAATCCTGGGTCAGTTGGTGTGGACAGAGAGAGCAGCCCCACCTGGCTGCACCTTCGTGGGCCTTACCTGAACACACCAAGCTCGGCTGCATCCCCCCACCCCACCCCTTTTGTGCCCCAGCCCGGCTTGCTCCCTCTCTCCCTCCGGGCCACTACTCCACCTTTCTCAAACTCTACCTTGGCAAGTCCGTCATTAGCTCTAATGAGTCTGCCTAGAGAAGAAGCACCAGGGTGACATTTAATTACACCTCTAATTGCTTCCCAGGGAGGTGTGTGAGGAGCCCCGATTCTCCTGCAGAGGCTCAGGGACGAAGGGCAGTTTCTGCCAGAATTCAGTCACATGTCCTCAGCCAGGGAGAGAACAAGGCCCACCTGGCCACATTCCCTCCTCCTAGCCACCAGAATGTGGGTGTAAGGGCAGCACCAAGACAGAGCTGAGGCAGCAGGCGGAGGGGTCACCAGCTCCCACACCCAGGAAGGACTCACCCGACCTCATTCCCAGGCACCGGAGGCCCGCCACGCCCAGAGTGAGTGGTGAACGGGTTAGGGTTTGAAATTGTGACCTTCCCATTCCAGCCCTGATTAATTCTGACTTTGGAGGAGGCTTCAGGCTCTCTGAGCACATTTCTCCACCCGGGAGAGGGAGACATGGACGGATTCTGCCTCAGTGCGCAGCGCAGCAGAACTGAGAACTTGGCTCCTTCAGTAGATTCTCCAGGTCTAACGGAGAAAGAGGAGAGAAGAGGGGACAGACGTCTCTCATCCCAGCCCTCTGAGCGCTGGGTGCAGAGCAGTCCTGAGGGCCAGGTCCCGTGCACATGAACCCCTGCCGCCCCATTCTGTGCAGCTGTACAAACCTCACCTCCCTGGTGGGGGCAGGGGTCCCCCTTTATAGAGGAGAATGAGGCACCAAGTGGCCTAAGTCCCCAACTGCTCAGCAGCAGTGGGGACATCGCTGTCCCTGACCCAAAGGGCCTGTGCAGGAGGGACAGACAGCGCTTATCTTTTCAGAGAGAAGCCACTCTTAACCGCTGGGACCACCCCTCCTCCAAGTAAATTCCCCCAAAGCAGAGACAGACGCCAGATGTGCTAGCGGGATTTTTAATGTTTCCTTGCTGCTTTAACTAGTGTGAACAAATACAGTTTAGTCTGGAACTGATCTGGGGGAGTGCGGGGGCCACTCCTGGGGAGCACAGCCCTGTGATTCCGGAAATAGGAGCACAAGGTCAGGAGCCAGGGTAAGGTCTTAGCATCGGGGTCGGGCAGGCCCACCGCCCCTGATGGCTGGGACCCCTGTACTGAAGTTATTTCTCACCCCTCCTCCCTCTGACCAGGCAGAGGCAGAAGCAGAGGCTGGTTAGCCTACTCTCAGGACAGAAAAATAATCAGGGTCACACCTGGGGCTCACACCCCAGATTC
Organism: Petromus typicus; assembly: GCA_004026965.1. NCBI lineage: Eukaryota > Metazoa > Chordata > Mammalia > Rodentia > Petromuridae > Petromus > Petromus typicus. The sequence goes on along the minus strand of PVIR01026647.1, from coordinate 10,970 downwards.
TACTCTATCTCCTGGGTAGAATTACTGAGGAAGCAAAACCTGAATTGCAAAAAAACAACTCTTCATCATGAGAATGCTCTACGCGTCTGGGGTATACTAATACTAAAAAAGTCATCTTTTATTTACCCGAAATTCAAATTTAATTCATCCATCTAGGTTTTGTTGTGTGTATTTTTCTGTCAGCTCGCCTGGGGCCCTGGCCTCCGCAGTGGGGGAGGGGCTGGGAACAGAAGGGGAAGTGTCCCACATGGGGGCAGGAAGTCAGACAGCCTGTCCCCATGATATATTATCTTTTTAATAATCATTTTTCAGAAATCTATGCTGGCCTCCTGCAGCTGTTAAAAGCTAATGGGGGGGGGGCATTCAAGAATATGCAAACTCCTCCCTCCCCCGTTCAGGTGGGGCTGGTTTCTCTGATGCAGTTGATTTCCAGACTTGAGTATGCTAACAGTCACTGTAACTTCCCAGAAGAGAGTGGTATAAAGGTCTTCTAAGAGGATTCCATTCTATTTATTAACACTGCTCCAAACACTGCTCTATAAGGATTTAAACATAATAATACAGAACAAACACACCCACAGGGTGGAGTGCCAGCCCTGTTCCTAGTGTCATTTAGGAAGGGTCCCTCCCTGGGAACCCATCCCTTACCATCCTGTCCTCACACCTGCAAGGAGTGATGTTTAGTGTCTGGTTCATGGCTGGTCCTCTGCTCCAGTCTATCTCATAGGGGCTCAGGCTGCTGGAGCAGGAGCCAAGGAAGGAGCCAGAGGGGATAGGATGAGAGACCACTCCTTCTTGCTGGAGTACACACCTGCTTGGGGGACCAGGGGAGAAAGGGAATAGAAAGCCAAAATCCTGGCCATGGAGTAAGCTGCCTCTGGCTGACTTGCAATGGGTGCCGGAGGCAGGAACTCAGGGTAACATCTGGTAACCATTTGGGGCCAGGCTGGAGAAAAAGGAGGCCAAAAAGAAAACCGATTTCCACTTGGAGAACACACCCTGGCCCCATACTGCTGTGGAGAGCAGGCGTGTGCACCCAGGCCAGCTCCTGAGGTCCTCTGAGCCCCTCTCCCATGAGGTCCTTGGCTGCCTCTAATACAGGAAGGTCAAAAGTCACAGTGGAGTGGGAGCTGGGGGAAGATGCAGCCTCAAGCTCAGCTACTTTCAGGGCCCCTCACACGCGGATCTCGTCTTCTTCCTCCTCCTCGTCCATGAAGGAGAACTCCTTGTCGGGCTGCCTCAGGACAGTGGCCTGGGCCCTATCCGGCCCCCGGAAGGCCGGGCTGCGCTCCTCCAGGACGCCTGAGGTGCAGCTAGAGAGGGAGCTGCTGTCCCTCGTGGTGTGGCTACCGACACTGCGGGCCGAGCTGGGGCTGGGGGCGGCCGCTGCCCACCCTTCGTCCTCCAGAGTGTGGGAGGGCCTGGCCAGGGGAGGGGCTGCCTCAACCGAAGAGGGAGCCTGGACGACACTGCCAGGGTCCTCATCCACACGGTAACGGCCACTGTCCTCCTCAGGATCCCACTCCTCCTTGTCCATAATGCTGAGGACATCACCCAGCATGGAGGGCCCCAGGTCAATGTGGAAGGACATGATGGACTCTGCGTGCTTCAGCCCATAGCTGGCCTTGGGCACAACAGGCAGATCTGTCAGGTCCCCGAAGGCCTGCTCATCAAGGAGGGGGTCCAGGGAGTGGGGACCCACGGCTCCATTCCGACGGGGACCCGGCTCCTCGGCACCCGCCTCCTCTGCGCTGCCCTCTCCACCATCCAGCTTCTTCACAGGGCTGGATGACAGGCTCTTGGGCAGCTTGCTGGAGCCCTTCTCTGCGGCCTCTTTCTCGTTGAGCTGTGGCAGGGACATGGCGTTCTTGACGAAGAGTGCTGAGTCCCGAAGGGAACCCAGCATATCCCTCTGCTCTCGGTCCCCTCTGGTCACCGACTGTGACCGCTTACTACCCCGGAACTTCCGGGACAGGAGGCTGCGTTTGGAAGAGGAGGAGGTGGAAGCCTGTTCATCCAGGGACTCGCCGTCAGGTTCGCCGGCCTTGCTGTTGAGGAAGGAGGTGTCCCCAAAGGCATCCCCAGCCCGGCCCACGTGCATGGTGTGGCGGAAGTCACCCAGTGGAGCGCTGATCATCTCGGCCGTGAGGTCCACGCGCGAGCGGCGCTTGGAGTGCACCGAGCTGGACACCAGCTGCTTGAGAATCGGCATCTTGCCAGCTGGGAGGGGAGGTGGATCCTCCCAACAGTGTGGGCAGGTCTGTGGTCCAATGTGAAGTCCAAGTCCACGGGGTAGAGGCAACACCAGGGAGATCACAGGGCTGCAAGCAGAGGACAGGAGGGACAGGGTTAATAAGTTGGCCCATCTGCCAAGGGGCTGTCATTGAAACCCCAGCTCTCCAACCAACACGAAACAAAGTAAAAGATCCATTTATAACACTACCTTCCTTCATCCTTGGGCGCTGAGGGTTAAGAGTTCACTAGCAAGGCACACACTTGCCCTGAAAGCCGAGGAATTCTAGCCAGCCCAGATCCCAGCCAGCCCGGAGACTTGCTGAGCTTCTTCCTGCTATCCAACCCCCTGTGGAGCTGGGGCACATCTCAGCCTGAGTCACAGTCTTCAGAGAGCAGAGAATGACAGGCCGGGCACAGGAGGAGGGCAGTGCTGCCGGGCACTGACAGGAACATGGGTGGCTGGCTCAACTCCTGAGTCACAACTTGGGTGGGGCTGTGCGGACCAATAAAACCAGCTTCCCTACCTTCCGGCTCCCAGAGTATCCTACAAACAAGGCTCTCCCCTTGGATAACTCCACAGGAGTCTCTATACTCTGTCTCTTAGGGAGAATCCAGCTTGGGAAACCCCTTCCCATTTCTCTCACCGTTAGTGGGGAGACAGGCAGGTTGAGCCCTGAATGACTTAGCTCTGAGATCTGCAGAACTCTGTGATGAGCCTGAAATCCAAAGAACAGCTGGTGGAGAGCCCAGGCGAGCACTGAAATGCCACCTTGGTGGCAAGAGCTAAGCTAAAGTCAGTGTGGCGCTAAACATTTCTCTCCAGAATGCCCCTTTTTGGGGAAGGTTTTGAGACAGGGTCTCACAAAGTCACTAAGTTGTTTAGGTTGGGTCAATTTTGTGATGCTACAGCTTGGGGCTCCTGAAGTACCTGGATCACAAGCACGTGCTACCCATGCCCAGCTTGCAAATGTTAAACTTAGTTGAGCTGGGCAAGGTGTGCAGAGATGGAGAAGGAACTGGACAAGCCCAGTGAGTAAGGACTGGACAGGAGCCGCCTCCATCCCAGTGCTGTCCATAGCACAGGTCTCAGGTGCTTTCATTCCAAGGCCACGCTGCCCACAGTAAAGTTCAGTCAGGGCTTGGTGAATGCGATGCCTCCTCACTCCTCTTCCTCACTAGGAATTCCACAACACAACTGGTCTCAAGACAGTCCACTGTCCCCTGGGAAGCAAAACTGGCCCAGTCCGAGATCCACCGGCCCAGGGTAAGCACGCATGTAGAAATAAGGCCCAGACTACTCAACACACCATGTAAAAGTCAGGCTGGGTGAGATCCTAGTGAGCAGAATCCAGTTTCAACACAGGAATCCCAGGCCAGGAAGCTCCCAGTAGAGCGCAGTGGGAATCACAGCGACCCAGGACCACCGCGATCCCTGCTGTGCTGCAGGCCCTGTGCTCACCCAGGGGAGCTGAGTGTCCAGGCCATCACAGCTACAGGGCAGGGGGCTCCTATGACCCCATCAGCAACGCCCTCCCAGCACAACTTGGCAGGAAAGATATAGAGAGGGCAGTAGGGACAGTTATTAGGAACCATGTTTGGCACTGCTATCCGAGGACACCCTTCCTAGAAAAACCTGGGATCCCCAGGATCCTGTTTGGCTCCATGCTCCAGAAAGTGCCAAGTCTCTCAACTCCGTCTAGCAGCGCAAGCACAGTTAGTCTTCGAAGTGCTTGAAACTCCTGCTCTTCCCTGGCCCCCAGTTCTTCCCCATCTACTTTCATCTCAGCACACAGCATACCTCCAAGACTTCCAGCCTGGTCCTTCTGTGCCCTCAGGCCCCTCCTCCCTTGCTCTATCATTCCATGCCAAGAAGTTGCCACTCAGTCAACCCCTGACCCCTCCAGTTTCCCACGTGTGCTCAAGCAGTTCGTCTCCAGCAATGCTTAGTTCTCAGGGACAGGCAGTGGGGACCAGGCACAGGGCACAGGGCTGGACCTGCCTCAAGTAACTTCGCCGGTCCACAGCCAGAGAGCACTCCTCTGGGAAACCCCGCGGGATGGGAGAGCTCCTACCTCTTCCCACGGGACCCATAGCCAAGTTAACTTTCCCTGACCCCATCCTCCCGCCACATCCTCCTCTGAACAGACACTGAACAGCCTGACCAAGAGCCAGCAAACTCTTCTGCAAAGGACCAGAGCGCAAACACTTTAGTCTCTGCAGCAGATATAGTATTTGTTACAGCTACTTAACTCTGTCTTCTTAGAAGAAAAACAGCCAAAGACAATATGCAAACAAATAGACATGGTTGTGTCCCACTAGAACTTTATTTACGGAAAATGCCAAGGCTGGCTGGAGGGTGGTATCCTAGGCCTGAGACTTTCTACTTGGCTACTCCCAAGTCAGGCTTTGAAGTAAACTAGTAAATGCAAACATAAAACAAAACAAAGCTCTCCTTTATTTACAAACATAAATGATAAGGTGGACTTGGTCCACCGTCAACTTTGCTGACCTACAAGGCCATAAGTAAACCTCTGGGCTAGCCATGGGCTCCCAGGCCACAAATGGAGGGAAATTCTCTTTGGGTCTGTGCCAGTCATGTTGGGCATAGGATGCAGAGAAGGGAGGAGAGAGCCTGGCTGCAGCCCCAGGGCAGGTCTTGACAGTCCACACCTGTGCTGAGTAATGGGGGAGGGGGGAGCCTGCACACAAGATGCCAATAGTGTCCATCCCCGTTATTCTGTCACTGTCACCATCATCATCAGCCATATAGGGGCGGAACCCAGGGCCACTGAGCTACATTCCCAGATCTTTTTAAATTTTTGAGACAAAGTCTCACTAAGTCACTAAATTGCTCAAGCTGGGGCAAAACTTGTGATCCTCCTGCCTCAGCCACTCATGGTGCTAGGATTACAGGCCTGTGCCACCACGTCCAGCTCCATTCCAGTTCTAACACAGTTGGTCTCAAGACAGTCCAGTGTCCCCTGGGAGGCAAAACTGGTCCCATCTGAGATCCACCGGCCCAGGGTAAGCACGCATGTAGAAATAAGGCCCAGACTACTCAACACAAGAGGTGTGTGCACCATGTAAAAGTCAGGCTGGGTGAGATCCTAGTGAGCAGAATCCAGTTTCAACACAGGAATCCCAGGCCAGGAAGCTCCCAGTAGAGCGCAGTGGGAATCACAGCAACCCAGGACCACCGCGATCCCTGCTGTGCTGCGGGCCCTGTGCTCACCCAGGGGAGCTGAGTGTCCAGGCCATCACAGCTACAGGGCAGGGGGCTCCTATGACCCCATCAGCAACGCCCTCCCAGCACAACTTGGCAGGAAAGATATAGAGAGGGCAGTAGGGACAGTTATTAGGAACCATGTTTGGCACTGCTATCCAAGGACACCCTTCCTAGAAAAGCCTGGGATCCCCAGGATCTTGTTTGGCTCCATGCCCCAGAAAGTGCCAAGTCTCTCAATGCCATCTGCTTCCTAGGCCTCATTCCCAGGGCATGGCATGGGGCTCTGTGGCTTCTGACAAATCATCTCCAATATTCAGCAGAGGAAGGACCAAGAGAGCTGGGGTCTAAATGTGACTCCAGGGTGGGGGTGACTGTGGGTCTTTGGGGGTCCTTGATCTTGAGCTCTGATGCGATAGGCCAAGCGGTAGGCAGAGGCCAGCAGGAACTCACTCAATGGGTTGTTTTCAGTCTTTGGTGTTACGGGGCCATGTGACAGAGTCTCGCTAAGATCCTTAGAGAGAATGATTTGGGGGTGAGAAGATGAACAGGCAGATAAGAGAAAGGAGGTGTTAAGAACCATTTGTAGGTCCAGCAAGAAGCTTGGGCCATCCTGGGGATGGGAGTGTAGGGTCCTCTAGCACCCACCCAGAGAAGACCAGGCCAGAGGCACTGTGGCTTTGGAAGGGGAGCAGCTGAGCACTGACTCTGCTCTGGGAAAGTGGCTAACACAGGCCACCTGCCTCCGACAGCCAGCCACTCCCATGGTTTTCCCTGGTGGGAAATCCCCAGCCATCCTGGACTCACATCCTGCTCCGCAGCAGAGAAAGGGAAAGCAAATCTAGAGCTCAAAGCAGCCCCAGCTCTTCTGAGCTTCCGGGAGGAGCGCCAGAGTCCTCCGCCTCTCACCTCTGGGCCACAGGGCCTTCACTGTCCCCTTCAGCGGGGAATAACCAGCCCTTCCCGCCCCAGCTGTACACCAACCCTATCTCAGGTCGGCCTCTGAGAACACAAAGGACAAGCTCTGCCGGGCCTTGTCACCCTCCCCATCAACCAGTTTTGCAGCCCCTTGACAGACACGAGGCCAGGTTGGCTCAAAACTTTCTACTTCTGAGTGTCCCGCACTGGCCAGCTCCTGGCAGTGCAGCCCTCAGTGAGAGACAGACCTGAGCTCTGAAACAGCGAGGCAGGCCTCCCTTCCACTCCTTCCACGACACAGGCGAGTACACAAGTGCTTCAATACCCACTGCCACTGCCATGGGCAGTTGCCTCTGCCACGGGCCCTGACCATCGGCTGAGACCAGCTCCAGGCCACGCAGCTGGACAGAGGGCCCTGGGACATGAGGACTTTGGTCATGGCTTATAATAGTTGCAGAAAGAGGCTTTGTCTCCCCTTTGTTACCCGTTCTGTCTTCTGGGGAACCCCCCTCTCCCTCCAGTATTGAAGCATACTCATACTCCATGTCCCTGCCTTCACATCTGAACATCTAACCGACCACTTATTAAAAAGATCATTGGGAGGAAAAATAGTATTTATACTGCACATGTATAGCCTTTTCCCCTTGTTTTTACTCCTTAAATAATACAGGATAACAAAGATGATACACTATCTACAAGGTACTAGCTATTATAAGCAACCTAAAGATGATTGAAAGAATACAGGAGGCGGTGCACAGGTTCTATGCAAACACTGAGCCATTTTATATAAGCCATGAACATCTGTGAGATTGATTGGCTATCTCTGGGCCCTGCAAACAGTTTGCTGTGGATTCTGAGCTGCTTGTGGTTTTTTAGGCCCTGGCTAGAGAAGTAAAGACAGAGTATCTTCCCAGGTATAGGAGAGCATCAGTGGTGGGGGTGCGAAGCTGTACATAATAGTGCTCAGTGTATTGAGGGGAACGAGGTAAGGGGAGGAAGCACAGGAGGAGGATGCTGGGGGAGGCCCCCTGAGGACCAGCACCGAGTGAGGAGGTGCCAGACACACCAAGTAGAGTGCGGTCAGAGGGAAGAGTACACGCGAAGGCCCTGAGCAAGGAACAACGTGTGGCACTTGAGGACTAGAATGAAAACCCAAGTGGCCAGCAGTCAGGGCACACGGGGCCCTTCCCAGCTGACCAGGTGAGGAGTGTGGAGGTCATTCCAGATACACAAACCAACAGCCATTTGTGAGCAAAAGAGAGAACCAGCCTACGGACTGATCTGGAACCTCTTGGGAAGTCCTGTCCCTAGAGCCAAGCAGGGAGGAGAATTCAGGCAAAGAGGAGGGATGCCAGGACATGATGGGCTACGGAGGACAGCGAGGGACATGGCATAATGTGCAATAAAGGCACGAAAAGGTGCAGCATCCAGTGGGTCCGAGGCCTCTGGGCTGCTCTGAGCCCCAGGCACCATCTTCCAAGAGTGGGTCTCAAACAAGGGCCACAGGCCTTTCTCCTGCAGATGGGCAAGAATCGTACCAGCCCCGGGCAGAACTAGACTTTGTCCTCAGCAGAAGACCTTCTTCTGTACAACTCTTGTCTGTCACACCAAAGGCAGCTACATGTAAGCGTTTCAGCTTACCGTGGGCCACACCTGTCCTGTAGAGGCTGGAAGCTTCGGCTTTTGTCACCCAAAATGGGCACTTGATGGAACACTCTTCTGAGCCTTTACCTGTTAAGACCTGCTGAGCAGACTGGAGACTGGACAGGACGGTGCAGCTTGCGGGATAGGAAGTCCGCTATGTGCTTTGATACACGTTGTTACATATTCCAGGAGCAGTTTCCTTGGGATTTTAGATGACTTCTGTACCAGTCTGGATCTTTTAGCTCCTTCACGCAGCACTGCCAAAAAGCTCTCCTAATTTGGAAGGCTGTTTGCCCTGTCTTAAAATATTCCAAACCTAACAGCCACAATTACCCCACCAAAAGCCCAGGATGGGAACATGAAATTTCATGGTTATGACTCTGTTGCCATTTACACCTGTGTGTCAAACGTCTCCTTAAAATACCTGGGCATCGTGGGATCATACTTTTCAGAGCTGGGAAGACTAAATTAAGGTCATGCATTGGAGCTAAGGCTTAATTCCTACTCCAGGGCTCCATTTCCTAAAATAGTGACACCCTACTGAAAGTATGAGGACCCTGTGTTTGAAATGCCTAACAAATGGCCTGCAATCACAGCACTCTTGGGAGGCTGAGTTAACTTGAGCAACTTAGTGACCTGGTGACACTATCTCAAAAATAAATGCATAAAAGGCACAGGTGAGGGATAGAAATCAGTGCGAAATCCTCATTAACACACACATATACCACACCATACCACGCAACTAGTGTGTGTGATTTATATTATGAAAGTGCCATTTTTATAGATCAAATATGTGTCCATCTATGTATTAGTAGGTTTTAGTTTTCCTTTGTTTTTTTTAATGAACACACAGCCTGTTCTCTCTGTAGATTTTCTCACCTGTGGACTCAGCTAACCTCAGATAAAAATACCTGCAAAAAAAAAAAAAAAATATATATATATATAAGACAAACTACACTTGTACTGAACATGTACAGACTTTTCACCCTTGTCATTACTGCTTAAACAATACAGGGCAACATCTATTTACATAGCCCTTATAGTGTCCTGGGTATTATGAGTAATCTGATGTGATTTAAAGCAGACAGGAGGATAGGTATAGGTTATATGCAAATTTCACATAATTTTAGGTACGGGATTGGTGCATCAATGAATCTGGGTGTCCTGGGAGTGGGAGTGTCCTGCAGTCAGTCCCCATGATACCACAACCTGGGGATTTAGGGTTTAAACCCAGCGCTGTGTCTACTGAGCTCCACTGTCAGTACTAACCACCCCTACCCTCCATCATACTCCTTTAAAGTCTTGCAAAGTTGCCCAGACTGGCCTCAAACTTGTAATCTGGCTATCTCAGCTACCCAAATAGCTTTATTTGTTTGTTTGTATTTTTTGAAAGAGACTAGAAATAGTCCTGGCTGGCCTTGAACTCACTACAGTCCAGGCTGGCCTGGAACTTGATGTGATCCTACTGACTCAAGCCCTTGAGTGCTAAGAATTCTGATTTGTGGCTACCACACCTGGACCCAGTGGATTTCTTTGTGTACCCCGAGGACACCAAACTGTAGCATGCACTGTGTCACAGATATTTTCCAACCCAGTGGCCTCCAGGAAGCTATGGGATTAAGGAAAGGTGACTTGCGAAAGGTCAGAAGTTGGGAGGGTCCCCGGTGGCACTGGCGCCACAGTCTCTTGCTTCCCAATCTGAAGGTCTGCCCCACATAACACTGCGTAGGCTCCCCGCCAGGTGCCAAGCCAGACCTCCTTGCATCTGTCCATCTCTTGCTCAAAGAGCAAGCCAGAAACATAAGAGAAGGACAGTTCCACCAGGCAGGGAGAAAGTCATAATATCCTGATCCTGGAGCTGCGCAGAGTCTGTGATCCTGGGAGAGGGGGGCCTATGGCTATGGCAAGGTTTCCTCAGATGATGTGCTCAGCAACCTCCACATTCGAAAACTCATTCCATGGAAGTGTGTCAAAGAAGAAAGGCCCCACAGCTGTTCACTGAGCTCCTTATTCACAGCAGCACGAGTTGGGAAAACCCTGTGTTCAGCAGTCAGGAAGTGGGTGAGCAAACAGTGAGCATGGACTCAGCAGATGATGCTCCAGCCACAAAGTCAGGACCATGCTGCGATGCCACAACAGCTCAGACGGAGGGAAAAGAGGCAGAACACACACAGGTTCATGTACAGCCGGTGCAACACGGCCAACACACATCCCGAATCAAGACTAGAATGCACACAGAGAACTCGGAGTCACCTTACACCAGAGAGGAAAACTGGGTCTCTGAAAGAAAAAGTTCCTTTTCATGTGGTAAGGGTATTTTAATAACAATAACAAGAAAGCATCAAAGGCTTATAGAAAAGACTTTAATTTTAAAACCAGCTTAAAAGTCTAAATTCTCAGGGCTCAGTTGCTGTAACCCAGAACCACCAGGTGCCCATTCACGCATATTCATGTTCTCCCTCATTTTTGTTCAGTCCACTCTGATGATGTCCACCCTCTTTCCTGCTGGACATATGCATTGGACCCTTGTTACAATCTTGGAGGTCTGAAGGAAAACAGAGACTAAGACCCTCTCATCCCCAGAGAACTCGCTCCCCAACAGCTGCTTCCTGCAGCCTGAGCCTCCTCAGCTGATCAGGAACGGGTGATAATAATCACTCCCACCCTGCCGGAGACTGGCCGGGGTCCAGTGACACTCAAGCTCCACACTGGAGGCCAGCCTCCTACACAACAGCGTGATGCTGGTCAGAGATATCCTGGGCAGGTGAAGGCTGGGCTTGTGTCACGCCCACGACCACAGCTCAGCCCACTGCCCACTGCCAGGAGGCAGGGAGCACAAGGGATGGAGGTCATTCAAGGGCAAGCAGCACACAGGAGGTGAAGCTCTCTGGCCGGAGCAGATGTCTACTGCAGAAAATGTGTGTATGGACGGATGGGGCTGGAGAACTCA
>PVIR01026646.1:0-23672 GCA_004026965.1 Petromus typicus | reverse complement strand
GAAGAAAATGTGGTGAACATTTAAGTAAATATATTTGTATATTTTAAAGACAGAGTAAGCAAGTGACAAAGGTTAAATATCAGGAGATAGAGAGAACAGAAGTTCATATAATGAAGGCAACTCAGTCTACCATTCCAGTGACTCAAAATCCAAGAGGCAAATGTGAGACATGTGAATCCACTGTACATCAATAAATAGTCCCAAGTTAGGTGTATGTCCCATAAAGAAAATAGCTATATGTTTTATTTTTATTTTTTATTTTTAAATTCATGTCTTTATTGGTACATTATAAATACACATCATCATCGCATTCAACATTGAGAGTTTGTACTAGAATATAACATGACTTGATTCTCTTTTTTCCCCTTCTCTCCGCCCTGCCACCCCTACCCCCTATATACATAAGCTTTGTTTCTTTTTTTCTTTATTACTATCACATTCTTTTTGTTTTGAGTGCAGTTCTGGAGTATGTGTGTGTAACAAATGGTAACATAGTCTGGTCAATGAGGATACCCTTTAAATTCTATACTTAAATTCACAGTACATTTTCACCCAGTGGCACACTAAAATGAATCCTCAGTTTTACCAGCCTATTTCTAGGTGCTGAGATACACATTAAGGCTAGAAAATCTCATAAACAGGATGATTTTCTCTCACTTTATTTCCTGCAAGGTATGTTTTTGAAATGTGTATATGTAGATACTATGGTGATAAATACGAGATTCTTTAAGTTTGTGGATGATAATACTGAATAAAGCTGTTTGAACAAGAAATTCATATCCAGAGTGATCACCTTCATGAAGACAACATACTGTTCCCACAGTAATGTAAGGGATTAATCCTTATAAACCTGCAAGGTGGGTGACTACCCTCTTCCTCAAAGAGATGCTACATTGGTTTTTCAGTATTAGTCTTTGCTGTTGGCAAATTGGGAACTCATAAGTGGAAGTAGAGAATTGGTATAAAAATTATGAAACGGTGACTTATATAAGGAGAATGGAATCTTTTTCATACTCAGGCCTTCTTAAAGTTAAGACGTCTCACCTCATTTATATACAGTTATGTTTCAATTAGATATAAAAATGTATAAATAAATTTCTCCATTTATCTCCATTCACTTCTCATCAAATCTCCAGAAAAGTTTTACACAAAATTGTCCTTGATGATGGGTAAACCTCCCATAACCTGGTTACAGGAGAAGACACCTTTCACTTGTGTAACTACTGAAGCAGATTTTGTAGTTGTTGCTAATTAGGAGCTAACATAATCCTAACCAATATGAGTAATTTTTTAAATTTATATATTCTTTATTGGTACATTTTATATACATTATATACACATTCAATATTGAGAATTTATACCAGAATATGACATGAGTTAATTCTCATTTTTACCCAATTTCCTACCCACCCTATACCCCTTAACCCCTATATACATATGCATAAATTTTTATTATCAAAAATACTGAAGCATCAATACAGAAAATGATGCAATGTTGAAGTATCCTTGTGTGCTTAAATGACCTTCAAGCATGACTTTTATATTCAAAATTATTCCCAAAAATGCATTTAACGAAAAAATCTATCTTTTTTCAAATATCTCTGCTATGGAGAGGAAATTTGAAATCCTCATTGCTATTTCTTTCCAGAAACATTCTAGATCTTCTGGTCTAAAGAAAGAAGCTATTACTAAAAGAAAAAAAATTTCCTTGAAATCATATAGCCATATTATTCTATCCCAGTTCAAATGACCAGTTGTGACTTAATCCTTAGTGTGCTGATATCCTTACAAGAAATGACATAGACACATAAGGGGAAGAACAGGCGATGAAGGAGGCAGAAATTGCAGTCATGCACTTACCACCCAACCATGGCAAGAGCTGCTGACAGCCACCAAAAGCAACAGGCAAGGGAGAATTTTTTCCTTGGGCTTTCAAAGTGAGCACAACCATGTCAAATGCTTGCTTAGATTTTTAGATTGAAAAACTGAAAATCCAATTTTTTTGTTGTTTTAGGCCAAACATGGTTGGGGGGGCTTTTGTTATCGTGGCTCTGGGAATACAACATAATATTTTTAAAATTATTCTCTTCCTTCACTTTATTTTTCAATCTGATGGTAAATGATTTCACAAACAAATTTAAGCAAAGTTTATATCATTCAATATAGCTGTCACTCAAACAGAAATTCTTTGATTCACTGTAATTTGAACCGCAACAGCTCCAATTTAATCTCACCTCTTAATATTTTTCTTGGCTTTTGCTTTCTAGTATTATTCAGTAATAAGAAGGTTACAAGAGTGATTGGCACCAAAGCAAAACTGTGCTTTTAACCTCAGCTAAGCCTTCTTTGTTATTCTGTATATCTTTAATATATATATAATATATATATAATATATAATATATTATATAATATATATATATTATATATATTATATATATATATGAAAAATATCTGTTCATTTCAGATGTCCATTTTTGAACTGGGTCTTTAAATTTGGGTGGGCTGATTTTTTTGAGCTCTTTATATATTCTAGATAGTAACCCTTTGTCTGAGGAACAGCTGGTAAAGATTTTTTCCTACATTGTTGGTTGCCTTTTTGCTCTGTTGGTGGTTTCCTTTGCTGTGCAGAAGCTTTTTTAAAAGAATGAGCAGCTAAGAAGTATATGAAGAAATGCTCAACATCATTAGTCATTCGAGAGATGCAGATGAAAACAATAGTGAGTTTTCATCTCACTCCACATAGAATAGCTGCCATTTCAGAATTAGCCAGCAACAAATGTTGGTGAGGCTGCAGAGAAGAAGGAGCCCTTCTCCAGTGTTGGTGGGACTGCAGACTTGTACAAACCCTGTGGAGGTCAGTTTGGAGATTCCTCAAAAAGTTAGGATTGGAGGTCCCATTTGACCCAGCCATCGCTCTGCTAGGTATATACATAAAAGAATTAAAAGACTCATATCACAGTGACATATGTGCACCCATGTTTATAGCAGCTCAGTTTGTGATTGCTACATCTTGGAAACAATCCAAATGTCTGTCAACTGGAGACTGGATAAAAAAGCTGTGGTTCTTCTACAGAATGGAGTATTACTTTGCCATAAAAAATGATAAGTTTGAATCATTTATACTTAAATGAACTTACCTTGAGGATATCCTCATAAGTGAAATAAATAGGGCACAGATAGGTACATATCGCATCTTTTCTCTGATATGAGAAAATAAAGATGTAAATGAGTCCTAGAATTGTATGTTATATATTGTGAAATAGAAAATACTCAAAGTGAAATAGGATGAAGGAGGAAAATAATGAGATTATAACCAAAAAAAAAAGGAAATAAATTTTATGTATATGGGGGGGTAATAGGGTGGCTAGGGCTATGGGAAAAAAAGAAAATTAACTTGTGTCTTATACTGGTAAAAATTCCCGTTGTGGAGTGCAATCATAATGTGTATATGAAATGTACCAATAAAGATTTCAATTAAAAAAATATATATATGTGTGTGTGTGTGTGTGTTTTATTTTGTAACATCACTTAGGACAAATCTCTAATATCACTTCTCCAGCATTCATAACCATTCAGTTGTTTTTATTAATTTATTTATTTTTGTTTTTGTTTTTGTTTTTTGTTTTTTTTAGGTTTTTTGAGACAGGGTCTCGCTTTTGTGGTTCAGGCTGGCCCTGAGCTCAGCCTCAAACTCACATCATAATCCTCCTGCCTCTGCCTCCCGAGCGCTGGGATTACGTAAAGGCATGAGCCACCACGCCCGGCACTGTGGTATGTGGTACTGGTTGCTGCTGAGTGTGGGTCTCCACACCCAGTATTGTTATGTGGTTACCGGGGAATCGAACCCGGGCCCTTGCACTTGCAAGACAGTCCCCGGAACCACGGAGCTAACTCCCCGGCCCCAGTTGTTTTTATTTTTATATAATGAATTTTTTTGCCATATCAGGGACTAAATTAGTAGAATTCTGAGCTATATCTCTAGTCCTTGATATTTTTGGGTTTTGAGACTGAGTCTACCTAAACTGCCCAAACTATCCTTGAATTTGTGACCCTCCTGATTCAGCCTCCTCAGTAAGCAGGATTTATTTTTTAAAGTATAACTAGAAAGGAGACAAGGAAAATCATAACTTTAAATTACACTTTTCACATGACTGAAAATTTGGAGCACTGTCAAACATATCCAAGGTAATCTGTCTCTGTGCTCCTTATTTCAAATGTTTGATTATGTTTATATTTCATAGTCCTGTTTAAACTTCTTAGGCTTATTTATGCTCCCCCAACTTGTTTGTTTTTCTTTCAAGTCCATCATACACAAATCATTTAAAGATAATATCAGACAACAAATTAGTTTAGTTGATCAATAAAGGTCAGAAACCTGACATAAAGAAAGAGAAACAGATTCAAAGGTTTCAGAGAAGGTTTTCAGGAAAGCACCTTAGATTATTACCTTTAAAAATATATATTGGACCCATGCTTTTGTCTTTCAAAATGGACCTTCACTTTTAAATTGAAGCCATTATTTTTATGGATTCACAAATTTCACATATCTACACCCAAAACACATAAATATACCCAGCTCTAGACCATAATATTCCTCTGTCTTGAAGGCACATTGTTTTCTCTGAGTTTATGTTTCTTTAATTCTGCTTAATATAATCTATTTTTCTTCACTAAAATATCTTGAAATTATTTTCTATATTGAGTCAAAACCTACTCATAGGGCTGAATTGAAGTTCCCACTTCCTGTTTTCAGAAATTCCTTGTAACTTGACTGGTATGCATAATCGTGCCTACTTCATTCAATTCCATCTCTACAGAGATCTATCTAACATTAAAGAGCAATACTTAAAAAATTTAATTTCTTGAGAATAGTTTTAGGTCCACAACATGTTCAAGGATTTCCTGTACTTCCATTATGAACACCCCGCCACAGCAATACATTTACTATCAGTGATAAGCCAACACTGACATATTACTACTTCCCAGAATTCAGAGTTTACACTAGAGTTCACCTTTCTTGTTATATATTCTTGCCCACCATTATAGTATTGCAAGGAGTATTTTCACTGCCTCCCTGCTTTGTCTATTCATTCTTTCTATAACAGGTGTTGATGTGACACTGTATCTCTTTCCTGTCCTTTTCTTTAAATTTTGCCTTTGTGCTCCTCTAATCCTTTATGTTGAAAAGAAGCCCTTCCTAGGTTGTAATTAACTCGCTAAAAGAGGACAAAGTCCACAGGTAGGTTTCCTTCCAGGGAAGAGTACATACCCATGAATGATGAAGACTTCATGAAGAACATGGATTTCTCTGCCATTGTCTAACACACCCTCCTTTTTTTCTAGACAAGCTCTTCCTACCCTAAACCTTCCTAAGATAAAGATTTGAGATAAACAGTCTCCTCTATTTTCTTCAGGGCCAACTTTGTGTGAACCTATTTCTTTCTGCTAATTTTTGTTTCTCAAGTTTTCAGTTGAGGACCAACCAATAGGAACCTGAATCATAAATTGCGGTAACTATCTCTCCTCTTTAGCCCCTGTTTTGTTTTTCTTCTTCTTCTTCTTCTTCTTCTTCTTCTTCTTCTTCTTCTTCTTCTTCTTCTTCTTCTTCTTCTTCTTCTTCTTCTTCTTCTTCTTCTTCTTCTTCTTCCTCTATTTTATCCATGGGTTTTCATTTTCCAGAATTCCTATGATTATGAGGCATGAGATTAGGGTGTGACAGAATTGGCTGGGGAACAGGGTGTTACCTGCTAATCACAAAGTTCCTAAAAACTTATGCAGAAGAGTCTCCAAAGCCCTGCACATGGAATTGCAGAGAGTGCTAGCTTCAGTTCTTCTTGAGAGAACACAAGCATGTTCTTGACATGATGGCTTAGACCTGATGTCATCTGAGAAGTGAGAGATGCAAAAGGACAGTTGCCCTTGAGCTCTGTTCTACTGCGTTGTATCACAGTAGTTCACACTCAGGTTTCTTTTTGCTTGGCCCTTACTTGCTGTGCAGAGTGCCTTTCCTTTCCTACCATTAATACATATAAAACTTTGCTACCTTTTGCACTTGTCTTGAGCAATTCATCGTTCATGGCAGAAAGAACTTAGAGACTATGTGTACAAGGAGACTTGGTACCTCAAAACCTGGTGCACAGTTGAAATCACACAGTATGTAGCCTTTTCAGGTTGGATGATAGGATTTCTCATGTGCTATTCAAAAACACAGCTGTAACAGCCCAAATATGCCTGTGTAGAGCAAGGACTATTTTGAGATGGTTATTTTAAGAAACAGCAGGCAGAGGAGGAGCTATGAAAACAAAGATGGAGGCCACAAGACATTTACTTCCTATAAAGGAAACTTCTATTTGTGTGTTTCTCTCTTTTTTCGGGAAGAACGGGATGATTAAATCACCCAGTCAGTAAAGAATGCACAGACCTAAATCTACATAATAAACCTTGCCTTTGCTTTATGGCACTTGAACTGTACATATCCTCTTAATTGTAACTTCCCTCACATACTTCTCCCTGTTCCCAAAAGCACATTGGTTAAGCCTGAAGTCTAAAAGAACTGTATGAGATGTATTTCCAAAATTTCCTCATTTCTGTAGTTTTTTTCCTTGTCTACAGATATTGTCATTGAATTGATTTGTACTTTTTTATTAATCAATTTTTGTTATAGAGAGTTAAAATTAAGGATGCAATAAGAGGATAGATAGAAGGAATATGTAAATAATGTAATATCTGATTAAATTCAAAAAGATAACTTGGTATTATATATATCCTTATTTACAATTGTGAATATATATATGTCATAGTCACTTTTCTCTTTATTGTGAAAAAATGCTCTAAGCCCACAACTACAAGAAGAGGTTTATTTGGCTTATATTTCAGTTTATATCTGACTAGCTCCAAAATAGAGCAGCGTGGTAATGGAATAGCTATTTGCCTGGAGTCAACCAGGAAGCAGAGAGAAAAGGGAGGAGCTAGCAGGAGATAAAATCTTCCTGGCCACAACACCATACACGTATCTTTTCTGACCAGACCACACGTCTCAACAGCAAGCTTCACCAACAATTTAATCACCTTAAAAACATACGAGGCTTTGAGGGGCATTTTAACGTGCTGCCTATGCCCCTCAGAAAGTTTGCACATAGCTTTTTGTACAAAATACATTTAGTCTACTTCCAACAGTCACCAAAATCTTAACAGTTCTAGTACTGCTGAAAAGTTCAAGTCCTACGTCTGGCTGGCTCCCTTTTCTGAGACTTAGGACAAAAGCTTTGCTTTGACTTCTCATGAAAATATATGCCAACATGTAATGACACTGGATAAACAGTCCCATTCCAAAAAGGAGGAATAGGAGGATCAAAGAGAATGGAGCGAAAGTCAAACTGCAACTCCTACAGCTCCGTGTGCAGCACCCATGGCAAAGCTGTTGTGAGATATGAACTTCAAAGTTTGGATATTGCTGATCACTGTATCCCTCTTGGTTTCTCTTTGGGGCTTGTTTTTGCTCACCACTGTGGCTTTCCACATATATTCCAGGTTCCTAGTCTCCACTGTACTTTCAGCTTTCTTCTTAGGGTGTCACACACTTCCCTCTCGTATGTGCACTGCCTGAACTCACTGTGTTCTTCTGAAATCTGGGCAGAAGCTTTCATGACCCCACAGCTCTTGCATTCTGGATGCTGATAAAAGGAGCACCACAGAGATGACAGCCACCAAGGTCGGCTGCCCACTCAAGCTGTAGGTAAATCCTTTTATAACATGGCTAGACAGGACTCCAAGTGCCAGAATGACTAAAAAAATCCCAGTAAACAACTTTTCTAGGCACTCTTTTTCAAGCAGGGTGCCTTGGACCTCTCTTCTAAAAAAAGGAATTATTTCTCTGTGGTGAATGAATGGTGAGGTCTTATAGTTCCCAGGACTCCTTCTTATTGAACTGATACAATTTAGTTGACCATTTTAGTGCTAATCTTTTCAGTGACCAAGCTCTCCTCTGTTCTAACTTGACAGGCCCCAACTTTACACGGCCTTTCTACCAAGTGAAACTCAAACTTGAAAATTCATGCAGCTGTATCGTTTGCTCTGGCTTTTCAATGTAGAGCTGACTAAAACCTCTGAACTGCATCTATGCCACAGCTGGAATATTGGTCTGCCTTAACATTTTCTCTGCCAGATTAATTTATCTACCGAATTTACTCTCAGCCTCCCACAAAGTCTCAGGACAAGGACACAATGTAATAACCTTTACTTAGATAGGAATGCATATGCCCTGCAGTTTAACTGTGAGTAGAGTCCTTGTTTCCAACTGAAACAACACTGGTCTGACCTTTACTGTTACATTTTGTTTTTGTTATTTTTCTTTCACTGCTGAGACAAAATATCCAACACCCTAAGTTAAAGGAGGAAGGGTTATTTATGTTGCAGTTTATAGAGATTTCAGTCCATAATCAGCTGGCTCCAAGACAGAGTGGCACTTGGCAGAGGGACAACAGTTCCTGGTAGCAGAACATAGTGAAAGTGACAAGGGAAAACCACAGCTCTTTTTAACCCTTATATTTTAACCAGACTACTTATGGCAAGTAGCATTCACACCCTTAATGCTAATGTCCTTGAGCCTAGCACTGCACCATGAGTCAATTATACACTCTAGATTCAGCCACTTCAGAAAAACTCACATCTATGACTGTATGAGGCTTTGGGGGGACACCTAGATACAAGCCAGAACACATTTGTTTCAGCATTTTCGTCTTTACTATCTGTATCACTATCATCATTCTGGCCTTCTGAGGGCTGACAAGAATCTCTCATCATATTCAACTTTTAGCATTTTAGGGCTGCTTCTCAAACATCATCTCCAAACTTTTCCCAGTACCGCCAAGGAAGCGGATCCAAAAGCACCCTCATTACAGTGTCAGGTACAGTCATGGCAACAACCCCACTCTCTTTACCAAAATCTGTATATGTTAGAGTTCACTACAGGAACAGATGTAATATAAGACATGTGTCACTGTGTAAAAGATTTATTAGGAAGGCTTACAATGGTTGAAGAATGCAAAATGGCCATTAGGATACCGGTGGGCCACAGGATCCAGTTGGAGGTTGAAGGTGTAATACTTAACTGCAGAGTCCATGCAAGTGGATGTCCGAAAGCTGAAGGGTCTGTCTGCAGTAGGAAGCTAAAGAGTGTGTTGGAAGCCTTAAAGAAGCTGGAGATGCATGTCCAAAGGCAATGGTGAAGAATAGAACTCCTCTGAGGAAGAAAAGAAGACTTTCTTCTTTCCCTTTTTATTCAATTCAGGCTACAAGGCTATTGTTTGTTAGTCAGCATAGGTTACAAGTGTATTGGTTGTAAACACCCCTATTCAAGGGATCTTCCCTACTCATTTTGCTGTAGGTCAGTCATTCAGATATACCCAGAGCTTTAGTAATCTGCTAGGCAGATCTTACTCAGATAATGCTGACATGTCATAATAAATGATCACAATACATATTCTTAAATATATAAGAATGCATATGATACTATGTAAGCAAAATTCCCTATATATAACCAGCATCAAACTGTTCTTTCTTATTTTGTGCTAACATAATTATAAACTTCTTGAATAAGCTAACTATACCAGATGAATGATTTATCTTTCTGAAACTTATTCATTTTAATACACCTGCACATATAATAACAAAAGCTGATTTCTATAAATGACAACTGGAAGCTTTTCTATCCTGTGGAAATTAACTCTACAAGAGGTCTATTGTACCACTGCTTGAAAGAAAGTTCTATTAATGTCTATAAATATTTTCAGTACAATAGGAATATTTGATTTTAGACATTGCCTTTCAAATGGTGGAAGTTTGCATGATTTTTTCACCAAGTTTAAAAATTCAGATCTCATAAATGAATAATCCTATTTCCCAAAAATCAATTTAGGCTTTTTTTTCATAATACTGTTTCCACACAAAGAAAAGATTGGCCACAATTGACCGAAAAAAAAAAAGATAAAGAACTGAAACAGGAAATATTTTTTTAAAAATATGACTGTTTGTGCATGATAATAGCAATGATTTGATCCTACATGTATTTTAGATGTTCTGCATTCACATTTTGAAGTATGGTTAAAAAAAAGTAAGATAGGGGCCAGGGATATAGCTCAGTGGTTCCAGCGCCTGTCTTGCAAGCGCAAGGACCCGGGTTCGATCCCTGGTAACCACATAACAATACTGGGCGTGGAGACTCACCCCAGCAGCAATCAGTACCACATACCACAGTGCCGGGCGTGGTGGTTCACGCCTGTAATCCCAGCACTCGGGAGGCAGAGGCAGGAGGATTGCTGTGATGTGAGTTGGAGGCTGAGCTCAGGGCCAGCCTGAACCACAAAGCGAGACCCTGTCTCAAAAAACCTAAAAAAAAAAAAAAAAAAAAAAAGTAAGATAAAGCAAACTCTGATTTACAATTAGATAAAATACAAGTAAAAGAACCCTTTTTCTTCTAATGATTAAAGAGCTCCAGATGTTTTTCAGTGGATAATGTGAATAAGGTGGCTCAATTTCTCTCAGAATTGAGCAGAGGAAAAATTGAAATATTATTGAAAGTTCACAATTTGTCTTAATTTTATTTATGTACTTATTTATAATTTTTTTTTTGAGATGAGGTCTCGCTTTGTAGTTGAGTCAGGTCCTGGACTCACTATGTAGCCCAGCCTAACCTTGAACTCAGAGTAATCCTGCCTCTGCCTCCCAAGTGTTGAGATTACAGGTGTGAGCCACCACACCCAATTTATTTTGTATTTTCTAGATTGAAAGAAGACAGACAACAGCTATATTATGTGTACTAAATTATGACAGACAGATTCAGTGAAGAGAAAATTCAGTACCTATTTTTCATATCAAATACAGATTTTTTAAGAAGTACAGTAAACTCTATTTACCATGAATAACATAGATTTTGCAATTGTTTTCTTAAAATTTTAATAGTATAAGTTTGTGATACATAATGATCATTTTCATCATGTAGTTGTCATAAGTACATGTCTTGGATCAATCCATTTTCCTTCCATTTCTTTTCTCCTTCCTTCCCTCTCCCATCATTCCTAGATTTCTTTGATAGTTGCTGATTATTTCAATTTATATCAAAATTACATCCACACTTTATCTGCAAAAGTGTATGTTGTCATAAAAATATATAGCCACTGTCTTATACAAATACCAAGGTATTTCTATACAATTCATGTGTGTGTTCACGAGTTTGAATGAGAGACAGAAAGAACTGCTGTGAATCCCTAGTTACTAATTAAGAGACTTGCTTAGTCAGTGTAGATTAATATAATATACACCAATTAACTCATAAACAACAGAAGTATTTCTCATAGTAAAGAATCTATAAATTCCAAGATAAAGGTACTAACCAGCTGATATCTGGCAAGTGCCCACTCTCTGGCTCACAGCTAGCACCTTCTATGCACCCACACATGATTGAAGAACTGAGGATCTCTTTTGAGGTTTCTTATATGGCATTAATCCCATTCACGAGAGCTTTGACTCTATGACCAAAACACTCTGTTAAAGTCCTGCCTCCTGAAACCATCATCTCAGGGATAGTATTTCAATATACAAATTAGGGGGACAAAAACATTCAGAACATGACAAGGGCTGAAATGTTCTTGTATACAGAACACGTGAAGTTACAAGTTTAGTTTCAATATTTGTTATAGCCTCATATACAGCTTTGTTTCTATGTATATATATGTATGTACATATACATACATACATACATATATAAATATACACATATATGTATATATACATACATATATACATACACACACAGATATGTATATATAATGTCAGATAAAATAATGTCAGATATCTGTTTGATTGAAATTATTTACCAATTCTATTTCACTAGTCCAATTTATAAATGCAGATATGCATAATCCTTCAAATTATGTTTTTCTTTTCTTTTTTTTTTTTTTGTACTAGGGATTGAACTCAGGTCCTTGTGCTCATTAGGCAAGTACTGTGCCACTGAGCTAAATCTCTGGTCCCCAAACTCTTAGGCTTAAAATACTCTGGTATATCCTTTCTGTGGATATTTCTATTTTTTCTACTCTATTATCTCCTTTCTCTAATGCATTCAAAATATTCTTTTACATGCATAGTATCAAAATTTTAGCATATATTTTCCGTGTGTGTGAATACCTAGGAGTCTTTTATTGGATACGAAGAATTTGAGATTTTTCTACATACTGATAGAAGTAAAATCCTGGAAATTTTTCTGTGAACTCAGAAGTTAAATCTTAGATACAAGTAACAGTGAATGTTCATCAACTTTTACATATTAATACATGTTCTGTGCTGACATATACATGTAAAGTGCTTTTTAGAGAACAGTTGTATCACATAAATACCAAACGTCAGCAACTTTGATATGTCAAAGTATATTTAATCCAGGAATTGTTTCTAAAATTTATTACAAATATTTATTATATTTGAAGCATGTCTTGTAAATAATAGGAAATTGTCAGGACAATATTTTTCTGAAGAAGTTGCAATGAGGAGATTAAGGGGTTTCCTTATGGTTTTAAGTAAATACTGTGGTGAAGCAATAAATTAGCCCTCTGTTTGAGTATGTCTTTTCCAGAAAACTATGTGTGCAAATAGTTACTACTGCAAGAGTTCATAAGACTCCTCTTGCTTGTCTTCTGTACTGGTTTAGAAAACAAATTTTATGCCAAACCACCTAGTATGGCCAACCAAAAGTGACTTACTATCACCCTTAAATTATAAGAGCATGGCTAGAAAAAGTCTATAATCATGTTATTTGTACATTTTTACTTTGTTTACAATACCTAGATAACACAGGGAAAAATGACTGTATATTTTTGTGTCATACAATCATAAAAGAAGAACAGAATGATCTTTCCTGGTTAATGGGGCTCTCTGGCTTGGAGTCAAAAGATCAAAGAGTGAGACACAAAGTCATGTGGTAAGTAGACTTTAAGTGTTTGTTGAGTTTTTCCTTTAATACACTAGCTGCTGAGGTTTATAAGATCTCTGTATGGAAGACTCAAAGCTGACAATTGGAAAGTATGACTTCCAATGAATGGGAGTGCTTCTGGGCTAATACGTAGGTTGTTACATTTCTTGGTCTAAAATACAACATTAAACACTGTGGTTTAAAGCTGTATAAGGACTACACATTGGAGGAAATGTCTTTAGCAAGCTCTTGGCAACGTATCTGTGTATGAAACAGGACTTAAATACAGGTTTCAAGACAGCTTCTATTTTCAGGTGTGTAATTTTAGACGATAGGTGTTGGGTTCATCACTGCTGACAAGAATAAGACACCCTTAATTGCTTCAGGCCTAATTGGATGGTGCACAAGTTTTGAAAGCATGAGAGACACTTCTCAGGGAGAAGGAAGACTCCTTTAGGTTCATAGTTCAGTCAAGATCCTGACACAAGAAATCACAGTGAGAAGAACAACTCTTTAAAACTTAACAGTTTCACAGGCAGAGACCTACTTATATTTGTCTCAACAAAATTCTAAACAGGCATGAGGAAACTATGATTGAATCACGTTACATTTAGACATATCCTCAATGAAAATAGCTTTTAATTAATTATAATCAGAATAACTATCAATAACTGAACTGGGTTTCTGTAAAAATTTCACATAACAATGCTTTAATATTTTGGAACCTGTTCCTTTATATTCATATTATTTTTGATATGTTATTCTAGAGCCACAGAGATCCTGATTAAAAAAAATCTCAGCTTTATCATTTGCTCACAATGTGTCTTAGATTTTCACTTTCTTTATCTAAACAATGATGATCAAAATAGAATCACTCTCATGAGCTTCTTCAAAGGACTAAATAGTAAGGTGGCATTATTTTAACTCTGATTCATATATTCAACTCCCTAAATATCACATGCAAAAATATTCAGATTATTTCTCCTCTCTTGACCCCAACCATTCAGTTGTAATTTTTTGTGTTCTTCATACAGTGTATACTTTTGCTATTATAAGTATCTGGTCCGTGATCTTTGCTCATCCAATCAGATATATTTGAATTTCAAGGAAAAGCATTACTTTAATAAATGGAAACTACTTTAAAAACACATCTTCTGAGCATTGAGAATTATAATGCTCAGTAAATATGGACTAGTGAGATGTTATGTCTCAGTCTGAGGATCTTACGATGTGCAGTAAGCGATAAGGCTATCTCTTGAGGTAGACAATTAACACTTTTCACTAGGCATGGTGTGTTATGCTTGCAATCCCAGCACAAGGGAAGCTGAAGCAGAAGCTGTCAGGCAATATGGCAACTTCAAGGTGACCATGGAGTACAGAGCAAGACACTGTCACAAAAATGAAAACATTTTGATTCTTTTAAATTTTATTAATGTACCATAACATTTTTTAAAAATTGAAATCTTTATTGGTACATCACATGTACACATCATGATTGTATTCAACAATGAGAATTTTTACCAGCTTCATTTGTATGGAGAGAAATTATCTATATCCTGAGTATTAATGGAAAAATTAACTTTTTCTCTTATTTTGCAAAATCCTTGGAATTTTCTGTGGCAATAATTTTTCCATCTATAAGGTTTGTAAAGTTTCTTTCCAATATGTGTACGTTATTTTAGTGAATAGAAAATTCAGGACCTATTTTGCATGATATCATATACAGATTTTAAAAAAATACAATAAATCACCCCATGTCATGTATATTTAATATTAAAACCCAAATACCAATGCATATTCCAATTGGAGATTGAAATGTTCTCTATTTGTAAAACAGTATTTGCCTTTTAGCTATATTTAGTGAAGAAACTGTGTCTTTTAGTTCTACACAAAGAATTTAATTAAAGTCACAACTAGTTTCATGGTTAGCAGTTCAGAGAGTCAAGCAAGCTATGTACAAGTAAATTAACAAAATCTAAAGAGAAATATTTTCAGAGGCCATTTTCCCTTCCATCGTCATTATCCTAGCAGGTGGAAGTAGAAAGGACAAAGGAGATCATATG
The DNA here is from genome assembly GCA_004026965.1 of Petromus typicus. NCBI lineage: Eukaryota > Metazoa > Chordata > Mammalia > Rodentia > Petromuridae > Petromus > Petromus typicus. The sequence continues at coordinate 8,648 of PVIR01026646.1, read as the reverse complement.
ACTCAAATGTCATTGAGAGACACGCAAATTGATGACTGGAGAAGGTAAGTACCTCTTGCAAGTTTGCAAAGCCAAATAATCCTGAACTGAAATTCAGATCTCATAACTGCATGACAAATATTATTTGTATTACATCAGTGATTCTCATATTTCATTGGTGCATTCAGATCAGCTGGTGGGAATGTTGAAAAAGATTTTACTATGTCCTATACTCAAAATTTCTGATTCAGTTGACTTGGGCTGAAATCCCCAAATTTCTTTTTTCATTATCATCTGTTTTCATCTTTTTTCTTTTCTTGCTCTTTCTCCTATAAATTGTTCACTTACTGTTGTTTTTTTTAGTTTATTCTTTTTCTTACTTCCTCCTTTTTCTTGTTTGATTTTTGTTATTTTCAGCAAATAATATTAGTGTTTTTAATGTTAATAAGAGCCTTTATTTCAATTATGTTTCCTTTTTTTCTAATTGATTTTATTGGTACATATAGTATGATCATATTTAATATTCAGAACTTGTACCTGTACATGACACATCTTGATTCTCATTTATTCCCATCCCCCTGTCCTCCCTACAACCCCTGCCCCCATATACATAAGCACATAAGCTTTGTTTCCTTTTTTTGTTGCTTACAATTAAGTTCTTGCTTTCCCTTCTCTACTTTCCCCTACTCACCATTTCTTATTTCCTTTTCCATATTTTCTTCCCATTTCACATTACCTACCATACATTTTGACACTCATTTACACTTCAGTTTTTCATACTAGAGAAAAGATATGGTACTTACTTACACATATGTGTTCTATTTATTTCACTTATGAGTATGTCCTTGAGGTACATCCAAGTGAGTATAAATAACTCAAATTTGTCATTTTATCGATAAATAATATTCGATCAACCTTCTTCAAAAGATGGAGGATGGAGTCAGTGAGAGGAGGGACAAGGTATTAAAAAGGAGACTTGAAAGGGAAAAATCAAAATTGAGTGTTTACAAATGGGAAGAGGACAAAGAGATGGAAGGAGCAGGGAGTGATGTTAGGGGTAAGAGACGTACAAAGAATTAAGATGTCATATGTACATGTAACAAACCCCCACAGAAAGATAATCATTATGTGCTGAAAAGTGTCCAAACAAAAAATTTTGGATGATGAAAATTTTACTCAGTGTTCTATGACCTAATCTCTGAAAATGCTTTTATACATATAATCTCAATTTAGCATACATCATTATTATTTCTATTTGATATAGGAGGAAATTCTAAGCTTTATTTTGCTTATAGAATAAATTGGATCATGATAGTCTCTGGTCAGGATATTTTAAGGATCTAATGCAATTATATATGTAAAGCAATTAACTTGGAATCAGGCACATAATATATAATAAATCCAACTCTTAGCACTATTCGTGTGAAAACATAAATCCCTCTTATACCAAATTTGTTAGATTTATCATAAAATAACTCAATTTTATCAAATGCTTTTTTATATTTTTGAAGATGATCATTTGATTCTTTTAAATTTTATTAACGTACCATAACATTTTTTAAAAATTGAAATCTTTATTGGTACATCACATATAGACGTCATGATTGCATTCAACAATGAGAATTTTTACCAGTATATGACACAACTTAATTCTCATTTTTTCCCATAGCCCTACCCACCCTACCACCCCCATCCCCTATATACATAAACATTGTTTCCTTTCTTTTTTGTTATAATCTCATTATTTTACCCCCTTCACCCTATTTCACTTTGAGAATTTTCTATTTTACAATATATAACATACAATTCTAGAACTCATTTACATCTTCATTCTCTCAAACCAGGGAACAGATGCGATATTTACCAATCTGTGACTTATTTATTTCCCTTATGAGGATACCCTCAAGGTATGTCCATGTAAGTATAAATGATTCAAACTTATCATTTTTTATGGCAGAGTAATACTCCATTCTGTAGAAGAATCACAGCTTTTTTATCCAGTCTCCAGTTGATGGACATTTGGATTGTTTCCAAGATGTAGCAATCACAAACTGAGCTGCTATAAACATGGGTGCACATATGTCACTGTGATATGAGTCTTTTCTTTTGTGTATATACCTGGGTGCACATATGTCACTGTGATATGAGTCTTTTCTTTTGTGTATATACCTAGCAGAGCGATGGCTGGGTCAAATGGGACCTCCAATCCTAACTTTTTGAGGAATCTCCAAACTGATCTCCACAGGGTTTGTAGGAGTCTACAGTCCCACTAACAGTGGAGAAGGGTTCCTTCTTCTTCGCAGCCTGGCCAACAATTGTTGCTGGCTAATTCTGAAATGGCAGCCATTCTTTGTGGAGTGAGATGAAATCTTAATGTTGTTTTCATCTGCATCTCTTGAATGACTAATGATGTTGAGCATTTCTTCATATGCTTCTTAGCTGCTCATATTTCTTCCTCTGAAAAATATCTGTTCATTTCAGATGCCCATTTTTGAATTGGGTCTTTAAATTTGGGTAAACTGATTTTTAAAAGCTCTTTATATATTCTAGATAGTAATCCCTTTCTGAGGAACTGCTGGTAAAGTTTTTTTTTTCCACATTATTGGTTGCCTTTTTGCACTGCTGGTGGTTTCCTTTGCTGTGCAGAAGCTTTTTAAAAGAATGAGGTTCCATTTGCTGATTTCTTCTGCCAATTCCTGTGCTATTGAGGTTTTGTTCAAGAAGTCTTTCCCTAAGCCAATGTCTTCAAGAGTTTTACCTAACCTGTTTTTCAGCAGGTTCAGAGTGTCTGTTTTAATATGTAGGTCTCTTATCCACTTTGATTTTACCTTGGTACACGGTGAAAGATCTAGGTCTAGTTTTAGTCTTTGGCAGGTTATAGCCCAGTTTTTCCAGCACCATTTGTTAAAGAGGCTATCTTCCCTCCATTGAGGATTTTTGGCTCCTTTGTCAAAGATGAGGTAGCTCAGTTTATCTGGAGTAGTTTCTGGATCTTCTAGTCTACTCCACTGATCCTCAGGTCTTACTTTGCCAGTACCATGCAGTTTTTATCACTGTGGCTTTGTAGTATAACTTCAGGTCCAGAGTTGTAATACCCCCCCACCATGTCCCTGTTGTTTAGAATTGCTTTTGCCATTCTAGGTCTTTTGTGGTTCCAGATGAAAGTTTGGATTTTTTCTCTAGATCTATGAAATATGTTGTTGGGATTTCAATCAGGATTGCGTCGAATCTGTATAGTAGTTTTGGGAGTATAGCCAAAATATTGGTTCTTCCTACCCAGGATCAAGGTATGTCTTTCCATTTTTTGATATCATCTTCTATCTCCTTTTTTAGAGTGCTATAGTTTTTAGAGTAGAGGTCTTTCACCATAACATTTTTAATTGTGTATGTTGAATCATCATGAAGAGGGATTGTTTTGATTTTACTTTTATAGTGTTAAGTTTGGAATCTGGGCTTCATGCATGTTAGACAAATACTCTGCCATTGAGCTACACTTCCAGCCATTCATGTGTTCTTCATTTTCTCCTCCAGTACCAGGGATAGAACTCAGGACCCACTACTTGCTGGACAGGTGTGGCACCACTGAGGTAATCCCTGGCCCTTTAATGTATTATTAAGTTCACTAAACTTTTTAAGGATTTTGCATACTTTTGTGTATCAGGAATATGGATCTATAATTTTCTGTTCTTATAGTAGTTTAGTCTGGCTTTGGTCTAAGCATAATGTGATCCTTATAAAGTGAGTTTGGAAATACAGTATTTTCTCCCCTATGATTATTAGGCTGAATTCAGGGGTGAGGTCATTCGGTTCAGTTCAGAGTCATTCTTTAATTACAGACTTTTTTTTACTGCTGATCCAGGCTCTTTATTCATTACAGGTCTATTCACATTTTCAATTACTCCACAATTCCATCTTTTAAGGTTGTAAATCCTTATCTCTAAGTTAATTAATTTTGAATAATAATGAATAGTTGTAGCGAATTTTTAAAAATGAAAGCTATTTCTAAGATTATGAAAACATTAATTCCTGATATTTTTAACTTAATAATTTGCTTCCAACTAGATTGATAATTTATATAGAAAAGAAAATAATACATGTAGTCATTGGGAAATGCAAACCAAAACTGACTGAGTTATCACTAAACTACTACTAGAGTGGTTAGAGTTAGGAACTGTCAATACATGTCAGCAATGGTGTAGTTATTTTGGCTTTGGTACATTGATAGAGGGAACTACTTTGGAAAATACTTCAGTAGCAAATAACTAAGGTAAAAATTTGTTGTGGCATTTATGGTTACCAGTTTTAGCTCTACACATAACAGCAATGTGTACACGTTTACACCAAGAAATAAGAATGTTCTGGAAGCCTTCTACATAATAAGCCCAACTCATAAAAGTCCCTATAAGCTTTTAAGTAAGACTTATTTATTCTATAATTTTAATGGTTTACAAATCTGCTATTTAATACATGCATCATTTTTCCTATTTGGGTCACACTTTCTTACAAGACAAAAAGGACGGGAATGTGAACTCAATCACTTCTCAGCCTTTTGGCTAAGATCAAGAGTAGGAATGTGAACTCAAAAGAAGCACTAACACATACACAAATGTGTTACGTTTTGCTTTTACTCAAGTGTTGCACCATTCTCTGGGAGTAATTTCCTAGATAGAAAAGTCACACAAGGAACTGATTCTCAAGGATAAAGCTGAAGTCACAGTTTTGCTTGGAAAATTCAAAATGCTTTTTCAGCATTGCCTTTGTGACCTTTGTAATGCAGCAAACCCTTATTCCCTATGGATGAATTTTCTAACAGATACATTCATTTTAAGGAGTAACTGTTTCTTAAATGGTAATGTGGACATATATTATTTAATGTATCTACTATCCTAATTAAAAGATTCTGTTACTAGCCAAGTGTCACTTTCAGCGTCTCTATACTAGAAACAAAGTAGAATATGGAAAATTATTTTATGTCAGTAGAAGAAGCAGAGCCAGAGAATGAACTGAATTCCTTCAAGATGAATTTCTCATGGGTCAGCAAATTTATTTCAAGTTACTTAAAAAGCAGTTAGTATTCCATTAGCAATAAAGTATGACCTGTGTCAGCAGTATGAGATATTCTTCAGTCATATTTTTAGGAGTTCTGGCAGAATAAATTAAATTATTTAATGTAAAAGAGATAAATAAACGCTAAGACAAACCTGAGAACATTTTTATAGAATTAAAGAAATTATATTTGACTTTTTTACTCCATTCAATCAAAGCTCATGGCTGCTTTACTTTGATCAGTAATTTTATAATCAGGAAAAATGACGTAACTTTTTAAAGGAACTCTAAGCCCTAATATATTTTTTATAAATTTCATAGCAAAGATTTAATTTAGGATTGCTTGGAGCTTTAATAGAAAAAAAAATAGAAAATTATTGTTGGGATTTTTCAAGTCTGTGTTCAGGGCTGAGAAACTCATAGACCCAAAGAATGGCTTGGACTGAAACTATAGGCAGTGTTTGAGGGGAAACTCATTACTTCAAAGTGCCCTTCCCTTTGTCTAGACTTGTTTTATACTGAAGTCCTCATAGTTTGGAATTTCTCTTAGGTATTCAAGAATGAGGGGAGAGAACAGTAAATTAGTAAATGTGTTTTTGAATCATGCTGAAAATTAAATTTCCATAGAATTGTATAGAGTGATAATTAAAAAATGAAGATAAATATCATGAAAAGGAAAATAAAGAAGACAATCAAACCTATGAAATGACATTCAACACTATTAGCCATTTTAGAAATGGAAAATAAATTACAATGAATCATTATTATGCAGCTATTAGGATAGCTAAGATAGAAAAAATGAAATCATCAGATTAATAGTGCAGTTTTATGTTTTCCTATATTGGTTAAAATACATTTAATATAAAAATAGTGACAGTATTAAAAGCCGATTACAATGTGGAGAAAATGAATCCTACATATATTGCTGGTGGCAATGGAAAAGTGTACAACTACTTTGAAAAGAACGTGTCAAGTTATTTGCCTCTTTTTATTATAATTACTAATGCATATTAATTGTACAGAAGGATGGGTTTCCCTGTGGCTTTCTCTACAGGCACGTGCTATGCTTTGACCATTCCCTTCCTTAGTTCTATCGTTTCTTGGCTTCCACTCTACTCTCCTTCTCCCAAGTACTTCACCTTCCTCAATTAGTCTTCGACTTGTAGGTCATCCATTGTTTTTTCTTTATTTTTGTTTTGAGTATTTAACTATGGAAGACAATATGTAACTTGAATTACTATGTATGCATCATATCATGTCTTTCAGTTTCACCTACTTTTTCCTGCAAAGATAGGATTATATTTTCCATTGATATATATGTGTACACATATATATAATTTATATGTACATACATATATATTTCCTAGTCATTCACCTTTTGATGGGCATCTTGGCTGATTTCATAACTTGACTATTGTGAATTGCTTCACAACACACATGGGTATGTAGGTTATCTTTCTAGAATGCTGACTTTACCATGGAGTTGTACAGAATGATAATATAGTTCTATTTTTTAGGGAGATTTTGACAAAAACTTGAACTGTTTTTCATAGTGGCTGTAATTTATATTCTTATCAATATTTTATGTTTCTTTTTGTCATATCCCTCCAATATTTATTGTTTTTTGTATTCTTTACGTTAACCATTCTGAATGGGATGAGATGGATTCTCAATGTATTTTTTTTCTTTTTTATTGGAACATTTTTACAGTACGTTATGACTACAGTCACTGTGAGGAGTTGGTACCTGTACATGAAATTGCTTAATTCTTTTTTTACCCCTCTGTTCCCTCCACCTCCAACATCTTTTGGATCTCTCTTTCTCTCCCTCTTATTCTCTCTTCCTATATAAATATATAAAAACTAACTCAAAAATAAGCATAAGGGCTACAGTTGTAGCTCATTCCCTGTTCCTCCCTGGGAAATACAAAGTCCTGAATTCTATTCCCTAGTGTGGAAAACAAAACAAAACAATAACAAAAGAAAAACCTCTCAAAAGCCCAGAATGATTCTTCTTTGATATACATCCTTCTGCTCTATACATGTAGGGAAGGTGGAAACAGCATAAAAACTAAAAATGAAAGACAGTTAGACAAGAAAAAACATCTCCATAGACCAGGACAAAACAAAAGGAAGCAGTGGTTATCACGGTGCTGAAGCTACCTGTTACAAAGCTGGCAGTGGGAAGCGCAGCTTCTGTCCTGTGGAGTACAAAGGACCACAGATTTGCCACTGAACTGAGGAAGTGGAGTTCATTTAATTGGTGAGACTCAAGAATTATAATTTTAAAAAATCGAGGGAAAAAGTACTGAGAACTGCTTGAGGCTACAATTTATATGGAATGACTGCAAACCTTTTAGGGACTAATGCCAAACTGCAACTCAAATCCCACTTATTTATGACAAAGTGCCAGCACTGCAATTGAACTTGAATACTGAGGTTCTAGTCTAGAAAAAAACAACTTACACACTAACCTCTTTCATCTTAAAAGAAAAACAACATACGTGCCATAGGTTCGCCACCATGGAAGCCTGACAGTACTGACAAAAGTGATTGGGCTGCCTGAGGCTCCCTGATCACTCTTAAAATCCCTTGGCAGAGTTCCAGGAAGAAGGTCCAAGGCTGGGTTATGCAGTAGCCTCATAGCTACTTAAAAGAAAAGAAGGACTCATGAGAACTAAAGGAGCATAAAACATTGCAAAACAAAAACCAAAACTATTCCTCCTTAAGGAAGCTTTTGATCCTCAGTTATTAAATGCATAAAAAAATCTAAGCCTAAGAAAAGTCACCAACATTTAAAGCATTTTCACCATAAAAATGTAAATATATGAATAGATACATATATCCATTAGCTCCAACTGGCGACTCCACCATGTATACATGTTTCAGAACATGTTGTGCAGAAAAAATACCTACAGTTTTTGTCACTTAAATAATTAAGGAAAATATAAATAGAACCAACAAAATAAATAGCAGAACAAACCAGGAGTGATCTCTTAATGATGTTTATTGTGTGGAATAATTTGACAGATGTTTTGTAAGAAGCATGACTGATATACATGAGAGAGAAAATCAATATTAGGAAATAAGCAAGAAAATATTAAACATGAATTTATATATAAAGCTGAATATGAAAGTGAGTCAATTTGCAATATGAAGTAAAATACCACAACATAAAATGAAATCAATAAGCTCTAAAGACAATACTGCTGAATCTTATTATTAACTTGGTGGATAATACTGAATACTTTGTTCCCCATACAGTAAAGTGATAAAAGCTTGAAAAGATAAGATGAACAAGGAATTAGGATTGTCACAAGATCTTGGGATCTAGACTGCAGAGGTCTAGATCCTCTCTCACAGCATCTGAGATTATTTATACTTAAACTTTAGGAATTGATCTCTTTGGAATCTGTGTTCCAGCATAGAGAAAAGCAAAACATAGCAAGAAAGAAATATGTCATCAGCTACTAGATGATAATTTTATTATACCAAACAGAGATGCCAGTATTCAGTTAGTACTGAACTTCCATTCCAGGCAGCATGACGAGGATGACGATGATGGTGCAGATATGTCCACTGCAGGATGTATGCTACAGAAATCTCAAACAATCAAGGATAAAA
>PVIR01026645.1:0-23604 GCA_004026965.1 Petromus typicus | reverse complement strand
CATACCACAGTGCCGGGCGTGGTGGCTCACGCCTGTCATCCCAGCACTCGGGAGGCAGAGGCAGGAGGATTGTGATGTGAGTTTGAGGCTGAGCTCAGGGCCAGCCTGAACCACAAAGCGAGACCCTGTCTCAAAAAACCTAAAAAAAAAAAAAAAAAAAAAAGATAGAATTCCTAGGACTATGTTTTGTTGTGAGTTCATTCTAATAGTTACAAATTCTTAAGATTAGTTTGTCCTCGCCATTGTTGCAAGCGCTGAACCTAGAAATCTTCCAGAGCAGACTCCACGGTTAGTCTTAAACAGGACAGCACCGAGGGCTGCGGAGGGGAAGCTTCAGTCGTCACCTTGATGGGTTTGGGAGCCGCCTCGGGGGTCAGCACAGCACACTTCCGGGCGTGTGGGGATGAGCGGGGAGCTGCGATCGTGGGGTCTCTGTCTGGCCTGGGACCCCTTGGCTCTGCCAGTGGCCTGCTCTGGTCCTGGCCTCCACACAAGCATCGGCTGTGCACTCTCACCGTGATTTTCTGCACTGCAGTGAGAAAGCTGTCCCGTGCATAAGTGTTCTGCATTAGAATCAAGGCTCTGCAGACGCGAGTCCCCGTCCCTGGTGGTAACTTGCTCTGCCTGTCCGTGGGCAGATCGTTTAATTCCTTAGTGCCTCAACTCCTGATCTAAGAGCAGCACAGAAATAACGTCAAAACTTTATGGATTATTGAAAAGTACCAATGTATACAAAGAAATTACTTAGTAACATAAATATTAATCCCTCTGCTTTTAGATTACTTTCTGCTATGTGGTATACATTAATTTTCTCATTTATAAATCATGCATAAACATAGCCCTACTAATTTAGAACACTGGAAAAATCACAAAAGAGATGTAAAACTGCTTAAGAATATATCAACTTCTATGCAAATACCAGAAGTCAATAAAAATTAATACTACAAACTGCTAAGAATTGTATCCTTGCTTCTTAGGTTGCAAAGACTTTTTTAAATTGCTTCTTCACTTTGAACGAAATGCTTCACTCAACAGAAAGTAGGAATTGCACATCGGGGGCAAACAATAGCTGTGGAAACAGCATTCTTGTTGCTAAGCTTCCGGAGAAGAGTGTTAGCATTTTTTTACATACAGAAGATTGGGGCTTTTTCAGTGTCGCAGAGAGTACTAAAAACACTCTACTCATAGACACAGAAGCATTTCTCAGCACAGAAGCCCGTCTCTTGAGAGCAGCGTCCAGACGGGCGCCGCAGAGCAACCCGGACAAAAGGAAAGAGCCGCGTCGCCCGCAGGCAGCGGGTAGGCGCGGGGTCCTCCTCGAGCCACGCCAGGGGCCCCGCTGCCCTTTCATCGTCCCGCTTCTGCACAGGCTGCCCTACTTTCGTGTTTCTGTGAAATCTCGTCATTTCCCGAACTTAGCAACTTAGAGCCGAAGCCTACAGATGCAAATGAAAGGTCCTGCTCCGGGGCCAAGAAAGATGGTCCGGCCGCATGAGGGCTGAGCGTCGGTGCAAGCCCCGCAGCGGAGCTCGGGAAGACGTCGGAGGGGGTAGTTTGCCAGAGAGCGTGGCAGTGCCTGCTGTCCGATGACTGAGTCATTTCAGCGGGTATTTTCCAGCTTACGCTGTCACGAGGCTAGGTGTGCAGCCCAGGAGTGGAGTGTTTGCCCCACAAGTATGAGGCCTTCACTTCAAGCCTTAGCATTAATGAAAATGAATTTTTTTAATTACAAAAGTGTCATGTCATTGTAGAAAAGTTTGAAAATAATAAATACATAAAACATACAAAGATCCTTTTCAATCTCCGAACTGGGAAATAATGCAGGCAGCATTAGACTGAATTTCTAAGCTCCATGAATAGTGAGGATCTCCACGCAGGAGTGAGCAACATACACAGTAACTTAGCTTCTCAGGTCTGCACCCAATACACCTTCTCAGGGTCCCTGGCCACGCCATTGCAGATTTCCCTCCAGTGCTCCGCATCTGACTTTGTCATAGTTCTGATATAGTCTCCTATCACACACAAATACGTGGCAGATAAGGGATTACCTTGGGCCACACTATATTCTTTCCTTGTTTATTGTCTTTCTCTTCTCACTAAAATGTTGAGTCACTATGATAGTCTCAGAATTTTAAAAATACCTAATACAAAGAAAGCAATTAGCAGTTACTGAATTAGTTACATTAGTTAATTAGTTTAAAAGATTGAATAAAAAATATATTATAGTTTTCCCTAATACTTATAAACCATGTATACAGTAACTAGTCACCCTTATTGTATTTCCATTAAGTGAAATGGGCATCTTTATGCTTAACTGTATATATAATAGTCCATTAATTTATAAAAATTTGAAAGTTAGAGTTAAAAAGAATATAATGATAGAGTCCCACTTTATAAATACAGGCATATACGCACCACGTGTTTACATATCCAGACTGATACATAATTCTTGTTATATACATGGGATAGGGTCACAAGCTGAGGGTACACAGAGGGAAAATATGTAATGTGAAGCAGGCATATAAATGGATAATGATCCTATAATTTAACTAGAAAAGTAAAACTATATGCATTCTTTTTGCTGCACGAACTATCTGGCCCCTTAAATAGAGTCAAATAAGAGACAGATAATAGAAAGTAAAGAGATCTCTCTCAAAGGAGAGCGGATCAAGACAAGGGGGGGCTGATCAGAGCAGTCCGCCTTGTGATGCACACGCACCAGTCCCACACAAGCCGCCGAGGCAGCGCGAGTGTACTACTAAAAACAACGCAGAAATCAGTACACAAAGCGGCGGGGAGTCCTGAGAGCAGGGCTCTCCCGGAGAGGAGACAGAAGGCCACGTGCACGCGTGCTGGCTCGACTGGCCGCGCCACCGGCACACGCCTTCTCGCGGCTGCACGGGGCGCAGCTGCTTCCCACGCATCTGACAGCAAAGGTACCCTTAATGTGGGGTCACCATCGTAGGGAGACCGCGAAAGTGAAGTACAGGTGGGACTGCTCGGATATGTTTAGACTGACCCTGAATACGGGCACGAACTGTGTAGATCTAGTGAACTGCAAAGGAGTTCATCTGTTTCCAACACGTTCCCTCACAGCACGCTGGAGTCTCCAGGAGAGCTGCTTCGTTATTGTTGCTGTTGTATTATTATTATTATTATTATTATCATTATTATTATCTCCTCTATCCTTACTAGCCAAGGAAAGCAGAGGCTCAGAGAATCCGACACAACCTGTGCTGTGTGTCACCACCACAGCGTGGCATTTGCGAGCTGATCCGGGCTCCTGCATCCACTGCAGGGTGTGGAGCAGCTAAGAATAGCTGCAGAGCGCGGCCTAAGCCGCTGCCGGGAAGAGCGCTAAACTTACTGCGTGACTCACCGGGGTGTGAATTCTTGAGAGTGCGCACGGCCAGGAAGCGAGAGGGACTGGTAATAAGTGGCTACGACAGTCTTTTGGGGGAGAAAATCAAACATATATATGGGCAACATTCCTGTGCACCCTTGTCACAGCAAGTGAGTGAGTTTTTCCCATGCAGCTCACATAACAAAGTTGGGTATTGTCCACTATACAAAACTGAAACGCTGAACTTAGCTTTGGTTGTAACCAGCAGCACCAGCTTAGAGAGCAGAACCGAAGTTTAAGTAGCCTGGGACGCTTCTGTAGTCTTCATCTCAAGTCATTCCTGTATTACTTATTACATTTGCTACTAATCCCCTGGTACCAACCAAATAGCTCAGAATGTCCAAATGGATACAGTTCCCAAATACACACATACAAATCTGGAAATACAATTAAAATAATAACAAAACAGGAAAGTATTTAGCTAAGCACTATGGAAAGCCGTTTCCATACATTTCTAATCTGATCTCCCTAATAGCATTACAAGATACAGCTGTGACTACACTAAGTCCTGTTACCTGCCCCCAGGCACAGGTAGTAATCTTGATGGCGTTCTGCAAGGAGGCAGCATCTTACCACAACCTTCCACGACGGCAAATCAAAAAATTATTATCATGGCGTTTGAACTTTATAATGGGATTCTACACAAATGCCTGTTTACAATAAGTAAAGCTGTTCATTCATATTTCATACAGCATTTGCCTAGAATGAGAATTAGGAAGGGAAGATAATTTCTATAGACTGTGAGAATATTCAGTGTTCCCACGTGAGGGCGGTGTTCTGTTTTGCTCTGTTTTGTTTTGTTTTGTTTTGTTCGGTTGTTCTTTATGATACTGGGAATTAAGTCCAGAGCTTTCACACTGAGCAACATTTCCAACCTATATCTATTTATCTGTCTATCTACCTATCATGTTTTTAATTTTTAAAACAAGACCTTGTTTTAAAATTGCTAAGTTACCCAAGCTGAGTCCAAACTTGCCTCCTCCGGCCTCACCCTCCTTGAGTGCTGGAATTATAGGTGTGTGCCACCGTGCCCAGCTTCACATGAGGTCTGAAACACTGAAAAACATAAAGATCATTTCTCCACAGACATTTAAAAATTTTAGTTCTGTGTATATTCCTTAACCTTAGGAAATAATTGATATTTGATGATACTGTACCCTCAAGATAGAAATTCCACATAGTACAGTCAGTTAGACTCACGAGACAGAGGGTGTAGACCTGAGACCCAGAGCTCAGATCTGCTGCTGTGGCAGTCTCCCTCTGCAATCTTGGCTCGTTGTTACTGCTCCGTCTTAGTGAAGTCCCATCACTTTAAAGTGAGGCTAGTAGAAAATCTATTTCTATGAGGAACTGAGAATAAAGTACTAACCAGAGCACCCACCTTGTAGACAGAGGTCAGCAGTGCTCTGAGGTGACCACTGGGAGTGTTACACATTTACCTGATGACTGAGCCAGTAATTCCCCCAATCCACAGATCTCCCTGTGATCATATATTACACTGCACCATTCCATACAGACCATACCATACCATGGGGTAAAATACTGCACCACACCACACACCACACCATGCTACAAAATACCATACCAGACCACATGTCAACACACCAACAGGGACCCTCACTCCCAACTCTCTCCTCTTCTCTGTAGTACATGTCAGTGTTGTGGCTTGTGTCCAGATGTCCCCTCGAAGCTTCCAAGAGTCTCCAGTAGGGCTTTTCAGAGGGGGCTGGATCTAGAGTGTGTGTGGGAATGAAGTGTTTCTGGGATCACTGACCAGACTGGCGTAGGTCAGGGACGGTGACGGGAAGGCCCACCCTAGGTGTGAGCGCTACTCGCCCTCAAGGCACGTAGTCTGGACTGAACATAACGGACCGAAGGCGGATTCCTCCGCTTGTCGCTGCTGCTTCCTTGCTATTTTCTGCCTTGCCGCCTGCCATGGACTGCTTTTCCCCTGCTTCGCCCTGTGCTAGTCCACTGTGCTTGGAGCCAGACGACTATGAATTGAAACTTCTACAGATTATGAGAGAAATAGGCCTTTCCTCTTCTAATGTTAAGTGTTGCATATTTTGGCTTAGTCACCAGAATAAGTAACTAAGACACTCAGACTCATTTAAACACAAACACCTAGTTCTTTATTTTTTTTGGCAATGTTTTTCATATTTCTATAGTGGACTATCACTGTACCTTTTGCAAAAAGTATAATTTTTTTCTCGTAATTTATAAAGGACCAGAAAGAAAAGAACATTCTTAAATTGTGGTATAACTGTGATTAAAATTCAACTAATCATATACTATATGAACATTTCTGATGAAATATATGTTCTTATCTAGATAATTTATTGCCTCAGTTATTTTGTGTAAATGAAACATAGGTATCTGTCTGTGTCTTTTGGAACTTGGTCTAATCACAGAATCCTAGTTCTCTGGGATGAGGGTGAGAAGACCAAGTCTGCATCTTTTGATATAAGGGCGGCAGAAAGCACGTAGGCTTTCCCAGGCGACGCTGAACGAGGGAGCTGAACTTCTGGTTTGTTTACACACCAGGAGGGCCGTGATCCTGACAGCAACTTAATACACTTTCCTGCAGTCATAGTTCCCTTAATCCTTCTGCACTTATTGGTCCTGGTCTTATCACTATCTCAGCCTACAATGATTTTGTATATTTTTATACAGTGATTACATTTAAATTATATCTGTCTATAGATCTTTCTGTACACCTATATATTGTCTATCTATATAGATCTATCTATAGGTAGATAGACAGATACCCCTAATTGGGGATCTAAACGGGCAGTTTGGAGGCCCCACTTATAGTAATGTCAGGCAAACAGCTATCATGAAGCATCTTCTCCATGATGTACAAGTTATCTGAGCAAGAGGCCACCACAGACGACAAGTCCACAGATGAAATAGAAGAAGAAAAATAATGAGATGGACTCAGGGCCTTGATTACATCATTACATGTCCTACACTCACCTGTACCTGAAGTTCATCTACCTTTGCTTTCCCAATTATATCAACTAATAAGTTATTTCAGAGAAAGTCATTTAAATTGGATTTTTGTTACCAGCAAACAAAAAATGTAAAATTATTGACATAATGCCAATCTATAGTAAGTGTTGTAAATTTAGGTAATATATATAATTCAATATCTGTATTTAAAATTTATAGACTTTTCAGTTAGATGAGAATGTAAAGATTCTTCTGTTTCCTATTCTGCATTTTCTTCAGACACTGAAACTGAGGGAGATTAAGAGTTTCTCACAAACTCTTTGCATATTTAGTCAGAACCAAGATTTTTCTTTCTCCTTCATCTTGTGCCGTTAGTCTTGTTTGTCAGTTTGATTGGATTAAGACACTCTGGCTGAGGTGAGTGCACTGGAAAGACGGCAAACTCACTGAAGTTCAAGCCATCAGTGAGCTCCTGGCTGAAGGGTTATGAGGAGGTGAGACTTGTTGGGTCACGGGGTGTGAGTTCAGGGACCCCTGCCGGAGCCCTTCCCTGCCACTATGCCCTGAGCCCTTTTGCTCTTCCACCAGGATGCTTCTGTCCTGGCGCTGGTGGACCTGGGACTGAAACCACGACACGGAAATAAACTGCTCTTCTTTGGGGTGTCAGGTGTTTTGCTGTAGCAGTGGAAAAGCTGTTGTGCATGCCGTGCTCCCTAAAAGCTACCTGACAGATGATGGCAGAAGAGACCAGCTATTCTCTCACAGGTAAAGAAGTAAAATCGAAAATTCTGTTTTAAAACTGAATTTTCAGGTATTTGGTGTGTTTGCATTTTGTACTTTTTTGAAACAAGATACTAATCAGCAAACTAAGGGGCTTTTTTGCACTTTCATTATTACTATCCATTACCTGTCCTTGTGTTGTAGTTTTAAAAAAGCCTCAATACTGAAGTGCTTTATTTGTTATAATTATTAAACAATCCTGTTCCCAGAATGAGAATCGATCTCAAGTACCTCATAGCTCAGTAGATAGAGCACATTACAAAGCTGACTGCAGGTGTAGCTCTTCTAATACCTGCCCTAGGCAGACGGCACTGAATCCTGGATCCTGCCACTGGGCAGCTGAGTGGGCAATAGGAGGCAGACACTCATTTTTCCTGAAGGGTTGGTAGAGTCTTTCTTGAAAAAATGACCTTTCCGGCTAGGGATTTTGCTCAGTGGTTCTGGCACCTGCCTTGCAAGTGCAGGGTCAGATTTTGATCTCTGGTAACCACACTACAACAATGCTAGACATGGTGATTCATGCCCACCAGCACTCAGAACCACATACTACAGTGCCCACAGTGGTGGCTCACACCTGTAATCCCAACCATCATGAGGCAGAGGCAGGAGGATTGCTGTGAGTTCGAGACTCACCCGGGCTATGTAATGAGCTCAGGGGCAGCCTGAACTACAAAGCAAGACCCCTGAAAAAAAATAAGTGACCTTTCAGCTGCTTTTACCAAAGGTTTGAGTTCAAAAGTGGAAATGCAATGAACGCAGACTTCCCAGACATCATGGTGAACCACCGAATGAGGAAGTACTGAGTAGATTCTGTAAATACAGAACTCAGGGATCCAGAGAATTCAAGGGAAACATAAGTGTACAAAAATAGTGTCAGGCAAGGACTGTCAGGAGACGGCTGCCTTGTTACCCGCCGGCATTCAGAAGGCCAGAGGCTCAGCGTTCAGGGGATAGCACAGCGAAACTGATCGAGCTTGTTGAAATGCAGATTACAGATTCTCTCCCTTGCCAGCCGGGGCAAGGCAGCTTTCTCTTGCACTGATTTGTGTTTCAGCATTAAAAACTTCTAATTTTTCTATAGAGAGAGTCCACTGAGTGCTTTTTATATTAGAAAAAATCAAATTTAAAAAAAACAAACAAAAAGCACAGATTATAAACAATGGAAATGCCAATGGTAGGTTGTCAAATAAATTATAATGCCCAAGATATGGGATTACATGGAAAAGACTATGAAATAGAATGATAATACTCAAAGATCCCATAAAGTACAGTGCAATATCCTAAACACTACATACAAAACTGTCCTGTATACACAGCAAGGTTACTCTTCAAGGCATTACCCATGGCCAGTAAAACACTGCAGTGTCCTGATATCTTTTCTTTTGCTTAACTTATATTTTAAAACTTTACTACAAAACATATGTATATTACTCTTGTAGAGCAAAATCATATGCATGTGGGACAAGGATTTAGTTTAAGTGGTACTGTGCCTACCTTGGAAACACAAGGGCCGGAGTTCAGTCTCCAGTACCACAAAGAAAAGGGAAGAAAAAACATATATATTTATTTCTATATGCATTAGCCTTAACTTTTTACCTATGCAATAGTAAATTTGAGGGCCGGGGATTTAGCTCAGTGGTTCCAGCGCCTGTCTTGCAAGCGCAAGGACCCAGGTTCAATTGCCCGGTAACCACATACAATACTGGGTGTGGAGACTCACGACCAGCAGCAACCAGCACCACATACCACAGTGCCGGGCGTGGTGGCTCACGCCTGTCATCCTATCACTCGGGAGGCAGAGGCAGGAGGATTGCTGTGATGTGAATTTGAGGCTGAGCTCGGGGCCAGCCTCGACTACAAAGCGAGACCCTGTCTCAAACAAACAAACAAACAAAAAAGTAAATTTGAACTAGATTTTAGGCTTTATAGTAAATGAATAGAAAATAAACCAAACAATTAATGAATGGTCACTTTTCCTGAAACAAGTCCCACGTGAGAAATGTTCTCTACCTGATAAGCAATTTAAGTGAACTCCCAATCAAATTTACATCCTTCTGTTTTAATTCTGAGACAATCTTAAGCTGTCATCAACATTCCAACTACAATCTATGCAATGTTGACCTTTAGCATAATAATATTTCACACAGTATACTTTTTAAATAGCCAGAAGAAAGGGATTAAAGTCTAACTCCTTTTGAGCATTATTTCAGGGATACTCCAAAACAACTGAGTGATTGTTTCACTGAAAACACAAACAATTTACAATAGGTTGTTAATTACATGATTAGGTGGCTCATTTTATGTACTTTGCAGTGACGCAGACGCAGCAGTGCTTGGAGTTAGGGTGAGCGGTGGCATTAACAGGGCACTAAAGAACTGTCCTAGAGGGTCAGAGTCCTCCGTGTCCACAGCCTGTGTCTCAGTCCACCGTCCACCCAGGCCCGGGTGACTGGCTTGAGCCTGCTACTTCCCTTTGCTAACACAAATCTTCGTAAACAAGAGACATGGGCAAAACAGATCCCATGGACGCTGACCCAAGGCGTGCGTCAGGGTTTCTGCATTATCAGAGACCAGGCATCAAGCAGTGCGAAGATTTATAAATGACACTCGGCCCCGGACCTCCGGAGTTGAGCCACAAATGCGGTCACAGCTGCACACGATTCAGTTTAGGGATATGAATGTTCACATTTATGCCATTAATACTCTACTCTTCAAAAACTATGCTGTGATTTCGTTACACAGAGTTGCAAGGAAAGTCAAAAGCTGCCCCGATGGCCCGGGGCACGTCAGCATTTGCATCTCGCTTCTTCCTACAGGCCTCTCCATGATTTTCTTCGATAAAGAAAGATACTTCCTCAGGGGAGCAATCAGGCTCACCCTGGGGACTGCATCGCCAAGTAACAGGCGGGCAGACGCGCTACACACATCCCTGAGTCCATGTTCTACATGTGGCATGTTGCATGTTCTAGGAAAAAAATGCTTCATCTCTGGAAACTGTAGGCAACAGGACCACAAACGCTCACTTCACGGCTTCTGCCATGGGCGTTAGGTCACCTGACACAGCGGACCTGCTCAGCTCGTGGACGCGGCACAGTGAACTCTCCACACAACCGCACGTCCCCGTGGCTTCTCCTCGTCCCTGACATTAGTTTTCACTGCCTGGTTACACCCCCGTCCACTCAGAACCACTCCACAGACGCTCGACGGCGGCGAGAGACAGGGGTTGGGCGGTCCCAGGCCTCCCCGGCGTCAGGGCTGCTCCCCGGCCGCGCACTCTGCCCTCGGTATGTCAGTTCAGCCTTCACGCGAGACCCTCTTTCTCCACGGCGACTATTCCCTCGACCGGTGAAACGACACCATCCACACCGATGTTCTAGCCTCGGTTCCGTCTTTCCGGTTCTCTGGTGGGAGGCGCCCAGCAGCAAAGTGGCCAGGAGCCCGTTAAACGCGTGCAGTCCTACTGTCCGAGTCCACGCAGCCTGCTCCCTGGACCAGCGATACCACCGCCTCCTCTTTCCACTGCCTCCCTCTCTCCTTATAGCCACAGATGAGGCCACACTAGCACATCTGGCCTCTTTACCCAACTGTCTTTCCTTCACTGACCATTTCCCTTGGCCAGGTCCCCCGCACTTTTCTCAAGCAAGTTTCCAGCCCAGGTAACTTTGACACTAACAGAATCACAGCTCCAGTGACACTGCTCAAGAACACGAATTTCTCTGCATGGAATAACTTCCGTACAAAGGCGGTGTCTAATTTCACATGCTGTACGCTCACTGTATTTGCAAGCGTTGGAGTTATTTAAGCTGAATATGGCCAGATAACGTATGGTTTTGTTGTTGGCTCAGTATAAACCAATTCCTAATCTTCATACACTTGTTATTGCTTTTCTATCTTGGGTAATGTCTAGTTAGTTTGGCTTTAGTTCATTTCGAGCCACTGACACACACGGCCCCCCGCAGTGCACAGAATGTCTGAATATCCAGGTAAGACTGTTGTTCCTGATACCAGGGATCAAACTCAAGACCGTGAACTTGCAAGGCAGGCACGGCACCACCGAGCTAAATCCTGGGCTGCAGATGTGATTTCAATGAATAAGTGATATCTTTACTTAATTTATTTAATTTCTCTATCTAAAAAGGTATCCCATCCTATGTAACAATGATTGTATTTGAAGAAACTGATGATTCTGACAATGGATAATAGAGAAATAAAGAACATAGTCATAATATCAAATAGTAGTGGATTATTTAAATAACTTAGAAAATAGCCATATTTCAAACCATGGAAATATTACATATGGGTTATCAGTATGCTTAAAGGTTATACAAAATATCATCGTATATCAAGATAAAAGACCTGGCTTGAAGTGTGTGCACAGGATGATACCATTTTGTTATGTAAGTAACAAATACTACGATTAGCCGCAGTCTTAGAGAATTGAGGTCATGGGATTTATTTTCTTTTGTTTAATTGTATCTTTCTATGTACTGCAATAAAAATGTGTTAATTACAAGAAGAAAATAATTTTCCTAAAATGATAAATAATAGCCCCCCTCCCTGAGCCTTAAGAATAGCCTTTATTAGGAGACATTTAAATTTCATGTAAATTGGGTCATTTGAGGCTTATGGAAAACATTGTGATAGCTCTTGAGAAAAGGAGATACAAGTTTCTGAAACATAGCCAGGAGTAACTGTCAGGTCAGAGCAAGCGGAAGATAGCGATGCCCACTGCCCACTCACCGAGCTCGAGCAGAGAGAGCCTGTCAGCAGGGAAGCGGACCTTTGCACAACAGGAAATCTCCGCCCAGCGCGCTGTTACTCTCTCCAACCGTAGCAACTCTGTCTGCTTCACAAAATAGGTCACGATGATTCATAGGGAATCAAATTCATATTTTTGTCATTAGCTTATTCCTTGAGAAGTTTAAAGGTTTCAAAATTTGGTCTTTCACATTATGCCACTATCATTCATAAATTTCTAATGAAGGAACTATTATTTGACAGTTTGAAGCCAAGTTTAAAATAACTATGTTTAAATAGAACATTTTAAAATTTCAAAAAAATCTAATACCTCCCCATGTTGAATAGCATGACCTGTGCCCTAGGGAACAGCTTCACTATGCAATTTCTGTTTTTATTTAATATAGTTAAAGCAGGTGCTGGAGAAAAACTTTTAGGAAGATTTCTAAAGAAAGCATTTTGGATACAAATTCTTTCCATTGGACTGCCCTTGCTATTCCTGTCCAGTAATTTCAGGGACTACTAAGTCAACCACTGAAGTCTTTGTAAAAGTAAAAACTAAATAACTTTAGAATGATCTTCTTTCAAGACCATATGTCGCGGGGCCACCATCAATGAAACAGATATCTTTCAAATAGCTAAGAACTAGCAAAAGCTGCCATGTATCTGACCTACTTATCTGCTTCAGCAATAATAAGCAGGAGCCTTTTTGCTTGAAATATTTCCTAAATGCAGCATTCTTTTTGAAAATACCCTGGCTTATTTTTTAAACAGTCATGAGAGATCCTGAACTGAGCAATCAGACATACATAGAGAAAGTTGTGGCCCCGCAACACACAAGCAGTATTCAGCCTGGCGTGCTTAAAGATAGCAATTTGAGGAGAATCTCTGGGCAAAGTCTGGTTGACATTCTCTTTTCATTCACTCTGAAGCAACCGTGGCAGCTTTTAAATTGATCGTGGCTTTTAATTCTTGAAGCAGGGACCAGAGACCAAGGTAACTGGCATATTTGTCAAATGTAAGAACTAAATATCTACGTGACCAGGCCATTCGCCTCACAGATTGCCGAACCCGGTGTGCTGGCGGAATGACATGTATGTTCCTTCTCAAAAGTCTGAGGAGTCTGACATTTTTTAAAAAACAGCTTTATTGACACGCTTCAAGTGAAAAAACTCACCCATTGCAAGTGTACAATTCAATGATTTAAATGATATTACAGAATGACATAGCCATCACCCGAAATAAACTCTAGGGCATTTTATCCTTGAACAAGATCCTGCAAACACACTGAGGGTTAGCCCGTCTCCTAGCCTCAGGGCAAGGCCACAGCAAATGTAAAGACACGCTACTGTCTCTTTGGTGTCATTGTCTATAAAGCTGCAAAACACAGCTTCCCACATCCTACATCTGCCAGAAGACCACGGGGGTCATTCTCCCACTGCAGGTCGCCCACGCGTACTCTTGGGCTAACCAAATGCTATGCTTTGGATCTGACTGTCTCCCAAAAGTTTGTGCTTGAAACTCAGAGTCCTAATGTGGCCGGACGTACAGGTAGTGACATCTTCAAGGGGTGGGGCCAGGAGCTGGTGGTGTGGCTCGGTGCATAACTTGCATTTTGTATACACAATAGTACTGGATTCAGTCCCCAGCACACAAAAGCAGAGGTGAGGCTTGGGAAGCAGATTAGGTCTCGGGGCACTGTCTCAGGGACAGATTGATGCTAGGCAGCTACAGTGAGTTCTTATGACAGGAAGTGGTCATAAAGTTCCGCCCTTCTCCACTTGGCTTCCTGTTGTCTGTCCTCCGGACGGATTCCCTCCATGATGTCCTGTGCCATGACGTGAGCAAACCAACAGTGCCCTCACAGAGGCTAGACCCACAGGCCACCCAATTTGGGATCTGATTAGACTGAGTTAAATAATCTTATTTTCTGCATAAAACACCCAGTCTCAGGCAATCTGCTATAGCAACAGGAAACAGACAAATATATAGAAATGCTATCTTGCTTCCTGATCCCGGATTTTCTTCGGTCTCATTCATTCTACACATTGTTACAATGCCAAACTTGACTTGTGTTTAAACTTATTAAGACTGCAGATTTCCACTACTTAATGATTTGCTCTCTTTGCCCTCATTTCTGTGAACTTGGTAACTCCCATCACCAACAGGCAAACTAATTTTCTGTCCTAATAAAAGGGCCAGCCTGTCTCTGCACAGACAGTGCTCACTGTGCTGGCTCTGAGCTGGCTGCTCCCGCAGCTCGGGGAGCTTTGTGCAGAAGTGGGCAGGGGACACACTCAACACAAAATATGAAAGTCGTGGAGCTTCAGTGGGTGGCCTTCCTTATAAGGGCTAAGGCCAGGCATAAATTCTTAAAAAACTGAATAAACCCAAATATCAAGAGAAAAACCATATAGATGACTTGCTGTGTTAAACTCAGATTTTCCAAGATGGATCATTTCAGTTCATTATGTCTTAACTATCAGAAGAAAAAAAGTTTTTAAAAAGTGGTCTTATTAATTTAAAATGTCAATTTCACATTAAAACAAATACAATAACATAAGTGAGTAGACTCACATTTATTTCTTTTTAGATAAAAAGCATTTTCTAAAAAGTTTCAGCTTGGAGAGAATAGGATTAGATTCCGCCGATGGGTTTTCGGAGGATTGCTTCCACTTTTCTGGCATGGAGGAAGGAGCTCTAAGTCTAAGCAGCCTGCAGGGAACTGTAAGAGGGTGTGTGGCCCTCGTGCTCTGCTGGCACAAATTTCAGCACACATTAGCAGAAAATCTCTGAGAGTCCTAATGAAGCAGGACTTAAAGAAAAGTAAGTCTTTCTTAGCTGCAGACAGTCCCCCTGCTGGGATTCCCTCCTCTACCCTATAACTGTATCTCTTTGCTCTGATACAGACAAAATTGGGAACTGTCTTCTAAACAAACTTCATATAATTTTGTTCTCAAGGGATTCACAATGTTCTGCTGTCTTCTTTCAAGACTAACTTACAAAACTGTCCTTGTCCTGTTTCTCTATAATCATTTGTTACATCACTAGAAAGACCACTCCTTTGACCAAAAATACAAAAACTGGAACTTTCCTTTGTTGTGGGCTCAAGCATTGGATATTAGTCTGTTGAGCTGGTGTTCACCTAAAACCAAAATAAAATGTTCCTGTTTCCCAGTGGTCTCTCTTTTCTCTTCAATGTTGCAACACTAAAACTTCGGCCAGCTTCTTACACCAAACAAACATAACCAGATCTAACCTTCCCAGAGCTTATCTCTTCCCCTTCATCTCCCACAGCCTCCCCTCCCTCTCAGTCAGTGGCCTGACTGCTGGTGGGGATGGAGAAGATGGACTGACTCTGACTGCTCCAGCCTTCAAGGCCTGTGAGGTGAATGATCCAAGCGAGGTCAGCAGTGACCACACCAGATTTATCCAAGAAGAAATCTAGTCCTAATTCCCAAATGTGGAAACTGAGACAGACTATCTACCTTGTCGCTGGCACTGACAATCATGTGACTATTGATATACTTGCCTGCAATTTTCAGCCTTGTATTTCCTCACTCTGTTTAGCATTTATCACAGAGCACCAGTTTACAAGTGTTTTTAAAATATTTTTCTCTATGTGATTTTCTGGTGATTATCCTAGTTTTTATATTGTTCAGTTTAATACTTTCTTTCATCTTTGAGTCACAATTTAATCAACTAATATTTGTTTAAAGATTCTAAAATCTGTTGCCAGGGAAACAGCTGAAAATTCAGAGATAATTCTGTATGCTGAAGAAGAAAGAGAAGAGAAGAAAGACGGGGGCTGGGAAAGGACAATGATAGGTAAAAATCAAGACAACGCTGTCTTATTCTAGCTAGAAAATCATGAAAAACACCCAACATAATGGAAGAAACTTAGTGAAGAAAACATGCACTCCTGTAAAGAGAGTGTTGTCAGCTCTTCAGTCCTAGAAAGACTGAGTAAAGGCCAAAAAGATTCATAGATCTCTGAGTAATAAAGTGAAATCCTTTATTAAACATTAGAGATGCAAGTCGAAGCTATGATAAGAACTCAGCAACACCTCTGAACGTGGTAACAAGAAAAACTACTGCAAATATTAAGTATGCCAAGGACTTGAAATAACTAGAATACTCACATGTTGCTGGTAGAAATAATTTTCTTTTAAGATGTCTGACTGCTCTATAAAAACAGTTTGGTAGGTGGGTTGGAGATTTAGCTCAGTGGTTCTGGCGCCTGTCTTGCAAGCATAAGATCCTCAGTTTGATCCCTGGTAACCACAACAACAATGCTGGGGGTGGTGACTCAGGCCCACCAGCAATCAGCACCACACACCACAGTGCCAGGTGTGGTGGCTCACGCCTGGAATCCCAGCACTCGGGAGGCAGAGGCAGGAAGATTGCTGTGATGTGAGTTGGAGGCTGAGCTCAGGGCCAGCCTGAACTGGAAAATGAGACCCTGTCTCAAAAAAAGAAAAAAGTCATTTTGGTAATGTCTTATAAAATCAAACAAATGTTCTTCCAACCCAGTAACTCCACCTCTATTATTTTTCCTAGAAAAATGAAGACATGTTCTCTCAGAAACCTGCACATTAATGTTTACAGTAGTCTATTCACTACAGCAGTATCTTCGGTGAAGAGTTAGACAAACGGCAGAGCATCCACAGAAGGAAGTAACACTCAACAATAGAGGATCACAGCACTGATATCTCAGGTCATCTCACAGCTTGAGGCCATCTGTTATGGTTTGGGGCTAGATGTTCCCCCAACGCCTCACACGGACAGAGATAGCTGAATCCGGAACGTACCATGCTTGGATTAAGGGCATGTGACTACCAGACAGTATGAACGAGAGGGTTAGCACGACCCTGATTCCAGAAGTCTGGGTGGGATAAAAGAGGCAGGCAGACTCCGAGGACGCTCTGGCTTGATACCTTTGCTGCCTGTGGGTACCAGCTTGTTTCTCCTCTGTGATGCTGTTTGTCATTCCCGCCTTGGAGTCGGTGGATTACGGAACTCAACCTCTACAAACTGTGAACCAAATAAACCCCCTCCCCTCTAACTCTGAGTGTCAGGGACTTCGTCTCAGCAGCAAGAGAAAAGCAAGTAACACAACATCGCAACTTCCTTATGTCAGCAACAGTTTCAAAAGACGAGCTGATTGCACAGATAGAGCATTCTCATAGATACAGCGTCAGCTTCGGAGAACAAGCCAGTGAGTGCCAGACTCTGGCAGGGGCAAGACAGAATTCAAAAGGCAGTTTTGAAATTTTACATTTTGTCTCCACAAGGAGTTTTTAAAAATATGGTTGAATGACTCTATTTCTTAATTGTATTGATGTTATGTTAAATTATGTGATTGTTTACTAATTTAAAAAATTAAAACAATTACTGAATACACTAACTTAATAGCTTCTCATTTCATAGCAAAATTCTCAGGAACAAATTAAAGTAATTCAGTAAATTATAGGTGCAGCCATTAAAAAGTAATACTGTGTAAAAGATAGTTTTGTTCTAAGCAGGGGAATACATAAATAGTAGAGAGAAATTGTCTTTAGATAAGAACAATTAGGACATAAGAAGAAATTAACTATATCTTTACAGATTAATAGAATTTTTATTTTTTTTAATTTTTTATATTTAACATTAATATTACAGAAAGAATATTTTCCTATATAATTCAGTCCAATAATTAGGACATAAGAAGAGATCACCTATATCTTTAAGGATTAATAGAATTTTTATTTTTTTAATTTTTTATATTTAACATTAATATTACAGAAAGAATATTTTCCTATATAATGCAGTCCAATAAGAGAGAGCTATAAACTAAATAGCAAATGATGGACACACTGAACCACGACTAACTTGGCTCCCCAAGAAGTCCACTGCTGACCTGCACTTACTAATGACTTATCTTCAACAAAAGTAAGTGGGGAAAGTAGAATCTACTAAACAATGGTCGGAAAAGCTGGACATGCAAGTGCAGATGAAATTAGACCTTTTTTTACATATATACAAGAATCATGTAAAAATAAATAGACATCTGACTTGAAACTGTAAAACTTCAACACGAAAATACAGGGCAAAGCTTTTGACACTGTCCTGACCAATGGCTTCTGAATATGACTCAAAAACAGAAGCAGCACAAGCAAAAACAGACAAGTGAGACTAAATCAAAATAAAAAGCTGCTTCCCAACAAATGAAACAGTTAACCTGTGGAAAGAGAATAATTGCAAACTATACTCCTGATAAGGGGCTAATATCCAAACTATCTGAGGAACTCAATTCAATACCAAAAGAAGAGTCAATCAAAAATATGTGAAGGATGTAGCACAGCCCCACAGTGCCTGCTTGGCTAGCTCAAGGCCTTGAATTCAATTCCTAATACCAAAAAATAATTACTTAATTAATTTAAAAAATAATAAAAATTAAAGTGAGCAATTTGACCTGAACAGACTTTTCTAAAAGAAAACACTCAAAACATCAACAGATTCATCAGAAAACTTCTTAGTATCATTAATCACCTGGGAAACACAAACCAAAATCCCAGTGAGACGTTGCCGCACACCTGCTAGAACACCATTATGAAGCAGATGCAAAACAAGCACGTCCTGGTGAAGGTGCAGAGGTTGATCCACTGACAGAAGGGAAAACTGACGCAGCCACTGTACAACTGTGGAGAATCCTGAAGAACGGAAATAGCCCTAGCAGGTGATCAAGCAGCCCCACTTCTGGGCCTGTGATCAACTTGCCTAAGAAGCATCTGCCTCTCGTATCCGCTGCACTGCTTCCAGGCTGGGCTCTCAGAAATCAGTTATCTGTCCGCTGAAGGGCGAACGCCAGACGCGTGATGTAGACACACGCAAGAAATCACTGTTTGACCTGAGGAAGAAGGAAAGTCCAGCAATTGGATCAACGGATGAAACTGAAAGGCACCATGTTGAGCAACACAGAAAGACAAGTAGGCATGATTTCACTTGGGCATGAAATCTGGAAAGTCTAACTCGGAAACTGAGAGTGTAAGGGGAATTACTAGGGCCAGGCCCAAGGAGCAGAGAAATGGGAAGATGTTGGTCATAGTTTGCAAAGTTTCCATATGCAGGATAATTAAGTGCCTACAATTTACCGCCTACAATTTAACAGGACTGTATTTCATATTTCATATTCGCTATTCAGCCATAAAGGATAAACCTGAGGCATTTGTAGGAAAATGGATACACTTTGGACCACGATGCTAAAAGAAGTAAATCACATGATATTTAAGGGAAACTCCAAATATCAGTGATTTAAAGAACAAGTCGAAAGGTGACAAGAAACAAGCTGTATTTGTGCAGATAGGAAGGGGATTTGGAGAGGTGGGAGGGCAGAGAGGAAAAGGCCTGAAAATGATGGGGCTGCACCACCCCAAATGACTGTGATTACTGTGCATCACAGCGGACCCTAATAAAAGAGACACTGAGGGCTGGGGCAGCACAGCGGCTCTGGCACCCGCCTCACAAGCACAAGGTCCTGAGTTCTCCCCCGAAAAGAACTAAAGGGAACGTGGGACAAGGAAAAATTGCTGAGTCTAAATCTTAAATGTTTTCACCACATATAAAAATATGGTGACTATAGGGGGCCAGGGAGTTAGCTTAGTGGTTCCGGGGCCTGTCTTGCAAGCGCAAGGACCCAGGTTCGATTCCCCGGTAACCACATAACAATACTGAGTGTGGAGACCCACGCCCAGCAGCAACCAGTACCACATACCACAGTGCCGGGCGTGGTGGCTCACACCTGTAATCCCAGCACTCGGGAGGCAGAAGCAGGAGGATTGTGATGTGAGTTTGAGGCTGAGCTCAGGGCCAGCCTGAACCACAAAGCGAGACCCTGTCTCCAAAAACCTAAAAAAAAAATATGGTGACTACAGAGGTGCTGGACGTGGTAGACTGATTGTGCTAATCATTTCACAATGTATATACACATTAGGTTAACACCTCGTAAATCCTAAACATATGCCAACTGCACCTAAATAAATGAAAAATAAGAACACGTATACATGGCTAAATTAATAACCTACTACTAGACTTTTAAAATTTCATCTAATTCCCAGAGATTTACATATTAAAGCTGAGATATCTGCAGGATATTACTTCAGACCTTTTTCCTCACATATCATTAGTGACTTGGCAGTATAATTGGTTCAGTCCTAATTCTTAGTGACTTTTAACTTAGCTAGCCAGTCATACACTGACCACCATTAGGACCGCAGCCACTGTGGCTGTTTTAAAATCTTGCTATGTGAAAGCTTTATAGACCTTGCGTTTCCTAGGGCCACAGTAACAAGTCACCACACACTGGGAGGCTGACACGGTTGGAAGGGGCAGAAGTCTGGGTCACGCAGTAGCGGCTGCGCCCTCCACTGGCTCTCGTTGCGAATGTGGCCTTGTCTCTCCCAGCTGAGGAGGGCTCTGAGCTCCCTGCTTCTGCCAGCGCTCTCCGATTTCAGTCTCCGTGTCCAAATAGGCTTTTTATCCTTGTCTTCTCTATTCAAGAATATTTGATATTATAAATACAGTCTACCATCACGTTGGAGAATCTCACTCTGAAATTCTTAGCTCAACTCAAGCTGTTTTCCAAGAACACAACAGCAGATTCTGCCCTGATGTGTCTCTCCCAGGGGATGTGCGCACCATCCAACTGCTATATACTGTGATATATACAGAAATCCTGTAAGCTTTGTTTTCCAGGTGAGATATCTTGATATTGGGCATTTTGATTGTGAAAGATATTTCACTCATTATGGATATTAATGATCTCTTTTGGATTCATTAATAAGTTTTAAATAAGATACACGGAAAAAATATAGCACATGTTTAAGTTTTTTAATTATGATAGTAAAAGACACATTGCTATTAATCCTGCTCAAAATAACTGCTCTTATCAGGAAGCCTTTCATGTCATTAGCTGGAATGTCGTAGGTATCACCATGTCTTGAATCCACTAAAATACTGACCTTTCATGGTCACTGGGACTTTGGAGAGAAACCAGAAGTGGGTCAGGGCTCATCTCGAGAATAAGAATACTCTGTGATGTTTTGATTTGACAGAAATGCCCAGGAGAGTCTGAAATCAATTCAGGACATGGAGGCAGCCTCAGCAGTACGAATGAAGACACTCACGGAAAAGGACACCTGCTTCAGGAAGTGACGAGGACACGGCAGGTGTGCGGAGCAGGGGGATCGGGTTACCACGGGTTAATGGCAATGTGTCTTTCACTGCATGTCTTAATTTAAATATTCACTCTTTTTTTCAATCACAGTCATTATTTGATCCCTATTCTTTTTTGCTTCTTTTTATGGACTTAAAAAATCAAAAGACAAAGGCTGATTTTAGGGTAGAATTGAATCATCGCATCCTTAATTCTTACAGCTTGCATCTTCAGTCAGTGAGTGGGTGACTTCACACATCGGGCTAGACCGCGCATTCGCTGGCTCTGGCCAGATTCACAGCGCAGCACCGTGGCAAAGACCACCTGGGAACTGGCGGCTGTTTCACCAGCGCTGCCTTCGTTTGGTCTCCAGACCAGAGACAGCGCACGGCCCACGCTGCACGCGCCAGCCGTGAGTGCTGCCCGTCCTCGCAGAGGCCAGCTCGCTCTGCGCGCGAGAGGTCGCAGCCAGCGCACGCGCACCAGCACGGGCCAGCTCGCTCTGCGCTAGACCGCAGCCAGCGCACGCGCACCAGCACGGGCCAGCTCTCCATCCCGCGCGTTTACCCCTCTGGAGTCATTCAATTTGTTTGTTTTTAAATGGCAGCTCCCAGCGCGGCTTTCCGAAGAGAAAGACTTAAAGTTTCTCAAGTGTCACCGCCCAGTTCCACTCTCTCTAACCAATTACCCAGAAAACTACAATCAAAACCAAACTTATAACACTAAAATATTACCTAAAATCCCTAGAAATACTAATTTCCAAAGATCTTGTATATATTAGCTCATACCTTTTATGAGTGAAACATTCACTGCTCAAAGATATAAAAGATGTCAATTTTAAGAAATTAATATTTATAAATTGTTTTGTATTTACTGTGTATCATTCAGGACAGCCAAAGAAAAATTTTCCAATAGTAAACTTTACTTCAGTTAATATATTTGACAGACAGCAGTCTCTTGTGGGAAAATATTAAAAATCTTTGTCAGTTTTAAACCTAATTTCCCACGTGAAAAATAAATGGGCATATTTATACATGTAACAAGAATGATAAAACGTGAAAAAATCCATTTGAGTTTTTGCAGATAACAAAACGGATTTATTTGCTGAATAGAAAAAGTAGAATTCTGAAAGAAGCAAGAGAAAATGAATGTAATATATGCAAAGAAGCCACAAGTTGGTAAGAAAAAAATTCAGTAGACTTTTTAAAGGCATCGGAAAGTAGAAACAAAAATTGTGGAAAGAACATCTCTTTGAGCTCATTAATCAATAATTATTTTCTAAGGAATCATCATAATTCCATAAATATAAACTTCACTTAAAACCCAGTTTGGAAGGGTGTGATCTCAACAAAATAGTCTAAATAAATTTAATTAACATAAATCATTTTATTAAACAAATTATTTTCCTTATTTCAGTACAATACAGCACACTAAGCCACAAATCACTGTGGGCCCTCAGGCTCTGGGGAACATCATAAGAAATAAGATGTGTCTGAGCTCTGCTCTCCTCGGGTTAAGCAGGAGTCTGTGTCTGCCCTCGGAGGTCCGGGCTCTGCGCAGCTGTGAGGACTCTCCCGGGAGCCCCGGGGGCCGCATTTTCACTGCAGTCCCTTGTGAGGACCACAGCAGACCTTCGGCAGGCTCTGTCGCTTCCTCCCTCCAGACACATCACATGTTGGGTCCAGGCAGACCCTCGGTGGAATCTGGAAACTGGGGGGCCACATGAACTGTGCACAAGCATTTTCTGAACCCCATATCTATTTATCTGGATGGTTTCATTTTCTACTCATCAAAGCACAAAGATTGTCACTAGCTGTCACTAACAATACTGGGCTTGCAATACACAATCGAGGTTCACTCTGGAGACTGTGCCAAAGACATCTCCACAGGCTGAAGCCAGGATTTGGCCTCAGAATCTGAGCTCACCTTAACGTGCCGTTTAGTGCTCACATCTCCATTTCCACAATCCGCCCATGGAAGGCCCACCAGTCTCTTCCTCAGTCATCTTGCACTACAGCAAACCTTTGCCTGGTGACCTTCACCTTCTCAGCAGTCCTGATACACTTTTGCAAATGTCCCGGCACGTCTAAAGGGCCAGCCGACGCTGGCCCCAGGGCTGTCTCCGTGCTGCCCCAGGTTTTCTCAACTGCAGGAGCAGAAGCAGTCTTCCTGCCAGAGCCTCCTGAGTACCACCTCGAGCCACCAGTTCACAGCAGCGATTCCTCCTTCTAAAACCATAACATGTAACATTATTGTTTAAAACACACACCAAGGCCTCTTTCACCATATTTCACTCTCTCTGGCACACAAACACACGCTCTTCTGCGTACACACACCACACCAGAGCACCCACTCACTACTGTGGTGTCCTGCAAATACGCTTCAAAAAGAAATCCCTGTGCAGGCCCACTTAATCACGCTGGGTTGTAGTGGTGATCGGGGGAGCCGTGGAAAACTGGCAACATTTAGGACACCAGATATGTGGACTCCCGGCATGGAGGGCTAGAAGGGCTTAGAAGACCAGGCCCCGGCGCACTGC
>PVIR01026644.1:0-23567 GCA_004026965.1 Petromus typicus | reverse complement strand
TGGGGATCTTACGCCGGAACCACTGAGTTAAATCCACGACCCTTGTTATGCTTTAATTCTGAGAACTTTAGGAGAATAGAATATATTGAAACTTATTCTAGGCCCAGGAATTTAGCTCAGTGGTTCCAACGTGATGGTTGCCTGACAAGTACAAGGTCCCAAGTTTGATCCCCAGGACCACATATCACAATGCTGAAAATGGTGGCTCATACCTGTGATCCCAGCACTTGGGAGGCAGAGGCAGGAGGATTACCGTGAGTTCAAGGCTAGCCTGGGCTACAAAGTGAGATCCTGTCTCAAAAAAGACTAAAAAAAAAAGAAAAGTTTCTATTGAGCTATTACACCAGTTTGGGTTCTTTGTTTTTAAGATAGGGTCTTGCTTTATAAAGTTCAGGCTGACCCTGAACTGTGTAGCCTAGGCCAGCCTTGAACTCACAGCAATCCTCCTGCCTCTGCCTCCCGAGTGCTGGGATGACAGGTGTGAGCCACTATGCTGGACATTGTGGTGTGTGGTTATCAGAGACCCAGGTAGGGACCTTGTGCTTGGAAGGCAGGTGCTGGAACCGCTGAGCTAAATCCCCGGCCCTATTACACCAGTTGAACACCTTCCTCGAGTTATGTTTAAAAAAATAAATAAATTTAAGGATTTCAGGCTTCGGTTGTGATGAGAAAAGCGAGCCCCTTCCTCTGGAGTCTGACATAAGGGATGTGTTAATGTACAGAGTTTGGTTTGAACTCCTACCTGTTCCAGAGGCCATGGCTTCTCATGAGGGTGGGACTTAGACAGGGCCTGACCTCCATGGTGCTGAGCAACATTGCCACTCATTGTTGAGTGACTACTTGTGGGTTGGGTCACTTGAGGCTGGGAAAGGCCTGCAGGGCAGCCTCTCTGTGGGTGGCCTAGAGGCTGGGGAACCACAGCCCCAGGAGTGGGCAGCTACAGAGGGACCCTGGGTGGACACACACAGCACAAGAAACTGGGAATCAGCCAGAGTGTCAGAATTTAAGATTTATACCTGAAGGAGCCAGATGTGGTGATGCACAGCGGAAATCTCCACACCTAGAAGGCTGAGGCAGGAAGATCCCAAGCCTGAGCACTGCCTAGGGAACGCAGGGACTTAGCAAGACCCACGCTCAAAAACAGAAGTGAGCTGGAGATAGAGCTTGAGTGCAGAGGCCTGGTTCAGTCCCCAGGACGGAAAAACAGTGTTAAGATCAAAGCTAGGATCACTGGTGTTCTAGGTTTCTCTCTACTGTTTTAAAAAATATTTTTGTTCCAGTAAAATGAGTACAGGTAACATAAACTTTATGATGAGGCAGGGAGTGGGGCTCAGTAGGCCATGGGTTCGATTCCTGGCAGCAAATGGAACAGCCATTCTCTCCTCTGCGCGGGGCCATCTGGAACTGGAGGGCCGATGTTAGGGCAGAGGTTAGCTAGGTAGATAGATGTAGCGTTTCTCTCTAGGCTACCAAATCCCGCACTGTGCCCTGAGCGGTTAGCCCTAGACACCATTGGAGGCAAAGTTGGGGTCCCTCTAGGGGGTGCGCAGGCCCGTGATGCATGTCCCCCCCCACCGGCTCACCCGCTGTCCTCCTCTGCCTTCTAGAATCGCAAATGCATACAACTCCTGCATCTCCAACAAGTTCGCCAACGATGGTAGCTTCTTGCAGCAGTTTTTGAAATTGCAGAAGGCTCAGACCAGCACAGGTGAGCGCAGCCCACCCCTGATCCCAGCCACACAAGTCCCAGTGCAGACCCACCCCCTCACCCCGCGTTCATTTGGTGCCCGTATTCTGCCCATCGCTAGACTTGTACTGGTAGCAGGCCTGGAGCTGCCGCCCGGCTGAGTCAGGCCAACAAGCCAGATTCCAGTCTGAGTGACCAGCTAGGATCTTGCCCTCAGAGCAGTGGGTAGGCGACAGGGAGGGCACTGGTGACTTGAAGGGCCACCGACCTGCAGACGGGGTGCACAGCACCAGGCTGGGCTCAGACCCCTGCTGGCGGAAGCAGCAGGCCGTGGGGGTCTGCTGTGGCCTGGGAGTGACTGTGTCCCTCATGTTTATGTAGGGCAGCACGTGCCAGGCTGTCTCATGCCCACTGTGCCCAGGTGTCCTCTCCACTCAGAGTCGATACCATCGACATCATAGTGTTTTTTAATTTAACTTACCTCGTCTAACTGACTTATCTTTTAATGACAAAAAGATGCTACAGGAAGATGAAACCCTCCCAGCTGGCTCCTGACAGGAATTTGCCAACAGATGGTGTAGTCGAGGCCTCTGTTGTCCTGACACTCAAGCATCAGTGACAGCCTTGTTTGCTCCCGGCTTTTCTTTTTGACCCAGGGTCACTTTCTGCCATCCCTGCAACATCCACAGATCTCTTGTTGAGCTGAGCTCCACATTACACCAGGAAATCGTGACCCAGATGAGTCGCAAACTCAGAGCCAGCTTGGGGCACAACCTGTGGAGGTGTCACTGGCCTTGCCTGATGCTGCCACCCAGTGCACTCGGGCCTGGTCCTCCTTGCTGTAACTGCGCGCGCCTGTGGGTCCTCGCCCGAACCCTCCTCCAGGCTTCCGGGCAGCACCCTTGCGAGTCCCCCGGTGCTCCCATCATCCTCCCTACTTGGTGGCGGCTCTGTTGCGAGGGAGGGGACCCCGTCTCTCCACAGGCTGGGGCCTCCTTCCCCACAGGAGGACAGTGAGGTGTACTGGGCACAGGCCCCTGCATCCCTGGGGTGCAGCTGACCTGAGACTTTCTTAACTTATGAAACAGCTGACCTTTGGCCTTTGCCAGCTTTTCTTGGGAGCAGCTGAGAGTTCAGTCTGCAGGAGGGGGGAAGGGATCACAGAGAGGGAGCATGAGTTGTTCAAGGCCAAGAGCACCTCCCTGCAGCAGCCTGCTGGCCTGGCCTGAGCTGCGCTGGTGCCTGGTCGGTCTTTGCGCTGTTGGTCCAGGAAGCAGGTGCCTGCAGCCCTGGTTAGACCTGGTTAGGTGGGAAAGGGGACATTGGGAGCTGCAGGCCTGAGCAGCGTCCTCCTTTCCTCCCAAGATCCGCCCCCCAGCGCTCCACCCAGCACGCCCGTCCCCAGTGCCAGCACAGCAAAGAGGCCGCTCCTGCTCAGCAAGCGGGCGGGCCTGGGGCTGGGCAGCCCCCTAGGCCAGGTGAAGAACTACTCGCATGCCAAGCAGCTGCCTGTGGCACAGCGCCCAAGCGTCTTCCAGGCCCCCGACGAGGACGAGGAGGAGGACTATGAGCAGTGGCTGGAAATCAAAGGTAAGCTGGGGGGCTGCCACCACTCTTCCCTCCCTCCAGTGGTAGCCCTCAGGCCTCTGGGCTGAGCAGAGCGAATGAGGGCAGTGGGCGCGGGGGCTTCGTGGTGGGTGTGCCAGGAGCCGAGGAGGCCCATCTCGGGGCAGCACCGGCACAGTGTATCCTGTCCTCATCTCCTCGTCCGACGCAGACAGGGACCACCTTCCTAGCACAGGCTCCCTGTCCCTGTCAGTCTCAGACTGGGACAGCTGAGGTCGCCCTTTCTCCCTGGGGAAAGGCTGGTCCTTGCTGACCACGGAGGGCAGAAGGCAGCTGGGCAGAACTCCTGACCCCTGGGCTGTGCATGTGCTGAACGAGGCCCTGCGCCCTGGAGGCCTGGCCGTCGTGTCCCATCACCGTGACAGGCACAGCCCCGTTGCTCTGAGGGTGCTGGTGGCAGACTGCCAGGAGCCTCGCAGGCCCCGCCGTCCCCGACGGGGGCGGCAGCTGTGTCTGCACCCTGTCAGGACGGCTGCTCTGTGCAACACGGCATAGCGAGGCCCTCCAGGACTGGTCCGCTCACCTTTGACCTCGCAAGTGCACCTGCTTCTAGAAACAGCCACAGGGTTCAGGTTCTCGTCAGCACGTGGGAGGAGGCAGAAGCTGGAGGACAGTCAGGCACAGAACGGCGCTGGGGCCTCACAGCGCTCCGGGGGCCAGTGTGTCCCCGCCCCCCACCCCCTAAGCTTCCCAAGCAACAAAGTGAATAATTGCTGCAAAAAGCCAGACACTGGGTATGGCGTTGTGCATGTGAAATCCCAGCACTCAGAAGGCTGAGGCAGGAGTATCATTCCAAGTTCAAGGCCAACCTGGACTACATAGCAAGAACTTGCCTCAAAAAAAAAAAAAAAAAAAAATTCATTACAGATGCAGAACCTAGTTCAGTTGCCAGGTACCCTACAAGCTGACGACAAGAAATTTCTCCCGTGAGCTTCAAAAAAATGATGTGATCTCTAGAGCGGCTAGCAGACTGGCCTCAGAAGTGGGCCAGCAAGAAATGCAATACAAGTTCTACACGTCTCAGACGGGGAGGCTAATCCATGTGTAAAAATATATCTTTATAGCTCTGTTCCCCGCCAAGGCCCCGAGGTAATGGTTAAGCCCACTGCCTCGGGCATCCTAGCACCCAGATGGCCTGGAGCAGTATCTCACTGACGGAAGCCAGGACTTCTTGGAGAGCCGGCTGGCTCTGGGTGTGGGCAGGAAGTGTGTGAGATGACCCTGGAGCTCGGGAGCCAGCCAGAAGAGGCTCGGCCGGCCACGGAGCTTCTGTGAGGACGCTGATGGCAGTGGATTGAACCCACCCCAAGTGTCTAACTCAGAATTCATAATGCTAATTGTAACAGAATTTGTCACCTTTGAAGGATGAAAGGGGACCAATGTGTTATGCTGAAAACTGGCCAATAAAGAAAAGAATTAAGCGTTTCCCCTCCACCGCCACCCCCCAAAACCCAGGCAAGCAGGGGAGGCCGGATACAGTTCCACACGCTCCCCTGCAGCCCGGGGATGGACTCAGGCCGTGAGCGGCCCTCGCACCCCTCACCGACGCTCTGTGCCCGGACCGACCGAGACGCAGCGACCTCGGGCTGTCACCTCTTCTCCCCACCCCTCTGTGGTTGTGGTCTGAGCCAGAGTGTGCCTATTGACTGTGGGGTGTGGGAGTGGAGCCCCGGTACTGACAGCCTCCTTAAAGTTTCACCCCCAGAGGGAGCCGAGACTCGGAAAGTGATAGAGAAATTGGCCCGCTTTGTGGCAGAAGGAGGCCCCGAGTTAGAGAAAGTAGCTATGGAGGACTACAAGGATAACCCGGCGTTTGCGTGAGTATCGCGGGATGGGAGGCCACTGCCGCCCAGCGCGCTTGCTGCACGGTGTCGCCTGCACGCGGATGTGTCTGTGAACCTGCCCCCGTGGCCAGGCCACACGCTGAGCTCAGCACTTGGGCTTTCCCCAGGTCGCTGCGGCTCTGCGCGCGTCTGCATGGGAGAAGCCGTCTGCACGGTCCCAGCCCGCAGTTCACTTCCTGTCCCCTGCGTGTGTTTTCCTCTCCAGATTTTTGCACGATAAGAATAGCAGAGAATTCCTCTACTACAGAAAGAAGGTGGCTGAGATAAGAAAGGAAACACAGAAGGCACAGGCAGCCCCTCAGAAAGGTGGGTGGCAGAGGGCTGGAGGCTCTGGGAGGTGGCCCCGGCAGAAGTGGGCTGCAGTGGCAGCGCATGGCCACCCTGCTCCCTCCCAGGCAGCATGGGGCACCAGGAACGGGGTAATACTACACCCCAGCCTGGCGCAGGGTGTGGGTGCTCGGGAGGGTCAGGGCTGTGCCCTAAAGCTGGGGTTTGCACGGGACGGTCTGGGGGGCCACTGCTTGTCACATGAGCACCAGGCCTGCTGGCTGGGTGAGTTTGGGGACGGTGTGCCAGCCAGTGTCCAGCTTTAACGGCGTAAAACTCCAGCCGAGTGCTGCAGGGGCTGGTGTTCGAACTGGATGCAGAGGTCCGCACCCTCGACCCTGCCCTCTCCAGGAGGGGCGGCCTGGGGCGCACCTGGCAGAGATGGGGCGGGGCTTCCACTTCCCTGCAGGTGCCCCGGGCCTGGGTGGGGGAGGGGGCGCGGTCGCGTTGACTACGGTTTGGTCCCAGTGCAGTAATCGGATCCCGTTTGCCTGTTTCTCTCTGCATCGTTCCTAAAATGTGCCCACGTGCTGCCCGCGGGCTCGTTGGCAGGAATTAGGCTGTGGGGTGTGGTGAGCTGAGCTCAGTACTGACAGCCTGCTTAAAGTTTCACCCCCAGAGGATGAAGAGGTCAAGAGCCTCGCAGAAAAGCTGGCCAGGTTCATAGCGGATGGGGGCCCCGAGGTGGAAACCATCGCCCTCCAGAACAACCGCGAGAACCAGGCCTTCCGGTAAGCACGAGGCCGGGCACCGTGCGGCTGAGCGCTTGGGCCGCAGGCTCTGCCCCTCAGAGGCATTTGCTGAGCAGGCTCAGCCCCAAGCTGGCATGTGGGTGCCTCCGGGCCTGCGTGTTCAGGTGCCTCGTGGGTATCTGCTCATGCCCTTTGTGCCAGATGAGCTGCGGGCTGGGGCAGGCCCCGCTCTAGCGAAAATTCACTCGGCACCAGAGTTGACTAGCGTTGGGATGGGCACCCACTGCCAGCCTCGTGTGTTCATCCGCAGGTTTGGGGCTTGGAGCTGTCTCTCTCATCGTCCCCACTTACTCTGTCTCTCTTCCTGGGGTCCCCCTTTATCATGAGGAGGTTGGCAAGGGTGCAGGGTTCTGAGGAGTGGGGACCGCTCCTGTGTGCAGGCCCACACTGGCCCCAGCCCCGAAGTCGCCCTTGGCCCCGAGGCTGGACTAGCTCTCCTTGCTCACGCATCTGTCAGGAAGGCTCAGCACATGCTTGTGCTGGGGAGGCTGGTGCCCTGGGGGCTGTCATTGTCCCTGCTGCAGGGCAAGGCGGCAGTGCTGCTGAGGTGCTTGGTGGGGTGGCACACATGCTGGGATCTCTGGCTTCGTGTGAAATGGGCCGACTCGGTGAGCAGATGGGCGGAGTGCCAGCGACAGCAGCCCTGGGACTGTTGATGTAGACGTCACTGGGCACAGCATCATGACCTGGGCCTCAGTGTCAGCTGAGCAGAAGGCATCTGATGGAGCTGCTCTGCAGGAGCGGAGAGCAGAGACTGTGGGCGCCGTGCCCAGGTGCCTGGGGTACAGATGGCACAGATATGAGGAGCCCAACTATGGTTCCCTGGCCAGGCTATGGCCAGCTGGGCAGAGGAGTGGACAGCTGCTAGGAGGTGAGGCTAAGGGTCCCCGGGCTAGGGCACAAAGAGGACCCCTCCATGTCTGGTAACCAGTGGCTAGAGCCCTCTCTCCCAATGTCCCAGATCTCAGGTTTGTGCTGAAGGCCGTTAATTTGTTGGTCACAACTCTGGGCCACCAGTGGGAGTGTATTAGGGACTGAATCCAGGGCCTTTGGCCTGAGTTTCACCCCAACCCTTTTATTCTTTATTTTGAGAGAGGTCTAAATAAGTCACTCAGGGAGTGGAGATTTAGCTCAGCAGTTCCGCTTCTGCCTGGCAAGCGCAGGGTCTCAAGCTCAATCATCTCCAGCAGCACACACCACAGTGCCGAGTGTAGTGGCTCACACCTGCAGTCCCAGCACTCCAGAAGCAGAGGCAAGAGCATTGCTGTGAGTTCGAGGCCAGCCTGGGCTACACGGTGAGCTCAGGGCCAACTTGAACTCCACAGCGAGACCCTGTCTCAAAAAAAAGTCACTAAGTTGGCCAGTCTGGACACAAATGTGCCACCCTTCTGCCTCAGCCTCCCACGGTCCTGAGACTGCACGTGTGCCCAGTGGAGTCCAGGATCAGTGACAGCGAACCTTTCCAGGCTAGATAGCCAGCTGCGGCGCTCGTGCTGTCGGTTTGCACCAGTGTCTCGAGTTGTTGCATCTTCTCTTCGTTGACCTAGTTGAGCTTACTTCTGCAAATGTAGTTTATTTTCACTCACTCGCCTGGGCACTGAGTGTGCAGATGTGTTCCAGGGGAAGTAGCAAGGCCGGGGACTCACAAGGCCTGGGCCCAGGCAGCTGTACCGTCAGAATCTCAGCCTCTCCTAGTGGCCCTGGCCCTGCTGTCCACACAGCAGGACCCCGGTCCGCTTGGGGTGGTGACATGGGTGCCCAGCTTGTCAGCAAAGCTATGGTAAAAGCTGGCACAGAACGGCTCACCCTTAGACTAAAGCTGGTTGGAATTCAGGGGCGGGGGCAGCAGGGACCCGGCTCCCAGTGGGCTGGTTCGT
Organism: Petromus typicus; assembly: GCA_004026965.1. NCBI lineage: Eukaryota > Metazoa > Chordata > Mammalia > Rodentia > Petromuridae > Petromus > Petromus typicus. The sequence continues at coordinate 15,454 of PVIR01026644.1, read as the reverse complement.
CTCCATTCAAGGTGCCAGGCGGCGCGAACGCCAGGGCCGGGGGCATGCATTCTTGGCCCCAGCTCCCCGTCCCCAGGCTCAGCAGCCCGTGGTACTCCTGCTCTCGCCGTAGCCTGGCGTTGCCTGGGGGGGTTGGGGAGCCTTAGGTCCCCTCACCCCACAGTCACTTTACAGCGCGGCCCAGACCCTGTTGCGTGCAGCGCAGCCCACAGCGTGAGAAGTCGGTAGTAAATTGTGGACGTAGGGTGGAAAATGCCCGTTGTGTGTCTCTAGGCACGCAGATCCCAGGCCCACGGGCCTGGCAGCCTGGCAGCCTGGCAGCCGGGGCCTTACAGGTGAGGGAGGAGGCGGGGAGGCCGGCTGATGGAACACGCCTTCGCTGCTCTCAGGGTCTCGTGGCCCATTTTCTGTCACTGTAGCCCAGTGTCCGAGGTGGGTGTTCTGTAGAGGAAAGAGATTTCTCCGCCTCCACATTCTGGAGGCTTAGAAGCCCAAGATTGGGGGTCCACATCTGGTCTGGGCCTTGTGCTATGGCGAGTCGGCACAGAGAGCCTGAGGGAAGGAGTGGCATTGCTTTGTAGAGACCCTCTGTCCATGACTAAGCCAGTCCCCACGGAGAGCGCTTCCCGGAGAGAAAGGCGCCTGTAACTGGCCCACATCCCGGCACAGTGGGGTCCTGGCCCCTGCTGAGCAGATTTAAACCATGGCACATGCGAAGGCATGTGTAGAGTTAAATGAGACAGGTTTTTGTTGTTGTTTTTGAGACAGGGTCTTACTCTGTAGTGCAGGCTGGCCCTGAGCTCACTATGTAGCCCAGGCGAGCCTCAAACTCAGCAGCAACCCTCCTGCCTCTGCCTCCTAGTACTAGGATTACAGGCCTGAGTCACCACACCCAGCATTGTGAAGTTTGGTCCTAGGGATTAAACTCGGGACCTGTGCTTGCAAGGCAGGTGTGGAACCACTGACCTAAGTCCTCAGCCCACGTGGGACAGTTTTTAAAATATCCATTACACTAACAGGTGAAAGAGTGGCATAGTGCAGGTTGAGATGGACCAGGCTGGACAGGGAGAGCTCAGAATGGCCCCAGTGGGCTCCAGGCAGGGTGCGCTCTGCCAGCCTGGGCTTGGGGTCACCATCTGGTGAACAGTGTACTCACCTCGAACAGGCCTGGAGTAGCGGAGGCCGAGAAAGGACCACGGCGTCCCGGCCCAGCTGGCAGATCGTGGCCTGGCTCACAAGTGGCGAGGATCTGGCCCAGGCCTCCAGGCCAGCTGAATCAAGGGCAGGAGGGTCCCAGGGAGAGCCCCAGAGGGACCCTTCCCTGCAGGCCAGCCCTCCTGATGGCCCACGGGCACCGACCAGGGGGGCAGACCCACCGCCCCTGTCTGGACCCTCCCGGCCGGGGTGTCTGCATATTTAGCCTTGTGCTCTGAGCTCTTCTTAGAAGCTGGAGCTTTTAGTTTGTGTGCTCATTGGTTTTCCAGTTCTGTGTCAAGAGACGGTCTCACTGTTGCCCAGGCTGGCCTTGACCTGGCTCGAGCGTCCCCGCCTCAGCCTCAACAGTAGGTGGGACTATGAGCATGCCCTCCATGCCCGCCATGTTCATTTCTTTATTTCTGTCTCTTAACTTTTACAAACGTCCCTCACCGGGTCAGGCGTGGACCATGACCCAAGTGGTAGCACGTGCCTGTAACCCCAGCTACTCGGGAAGCTGAGGCGAGATCAAGGGTCAAGGTCGGGTCTGCAGCTGAGCAAGACCTTGTCTTTAAAGAGAGGTTTGAGCTCATCGCAGAGCTCCCGAGGTTGGTGCAGCAGGACAGTGGGGAGAGGCACGAAGGAGGACATGACGTTGTTCCCAGCCAGGCCTGCTGACCGCCTGCATACGCGAGCAGTGACACAGGCCACGCCCCGCTCAACCTGTCCCCATCTCTGTCCTCCGCAGCTTTCTGTATGAACCCAACAGCCCTGGGTACAGATACTACCGGCAGAAGCTAGAAGAGTTCCGGGGAGCCAGAGCGGGCTGCCCCGGCACCCTAACTGCGCCCGGCCTCGGCCCCAAGCGCAAGTCCCCTCCTGACGCCCTAACGGGGCCGTTGCCCCCAACCACCGCCTGCCCTGCCTCCGCCAGCCCCATGCCTGCCGTATCCCCCGCCCCCGCCGTCCCCGGGAAGCCGGCCTCAGCCACCACAGCCACTGCCAAGCGGAAGCGGAAGAGCCGGTGGGGCCCTGAAGAGGACAAGGTGGAGCTGCCCCCCGCCGAGCTGGTGCAGAGGGACGTGGACGCCTCTCCCACGCCCCTGTCAGGTGGGCCTGGCTTCCCCGCCCGGCGCGTCATGGCGAGCGCCACCACAGCGCTCCATCTGGGGCCCTCACCTGTGTGTGTAGTCTCCCTGTGTCCTCAGGAATTGGCACTCAGACCCCTTGCCAAGGTGCTGTCCTGTAGCAAGGTGCTACACCTTAGTCCCAGCTACTCAGGAGACTCAGGCAGGAGAAACTCCAAGAGTTCAGCGCCACCCTGGGCTATACCAGGGGCTCAAGACCACCCTGAACTACGTGGAGAGACCTTGTCTCAAAAAACGAAGAGTGTCCTTGGAGGCCAGCAAAGTTTGAAGGAAGTCCAGTTTATCAAGATTTTGTTGTTGCCCATGAATTTCACAGTGTTAACTTTTGAATTTGGATCTTTAGTCCTTTTTGTGGATGGTGTAAAGGTTCCGGCTCCCTCCCTTTGCATGGGAGTGTCCCACTTTTGCACCATTTATTGAAGAAACTTCTTTTCCTGTCAAATGATGCATTTGTCAAAAATCCCTTGGCCAGGCTTGGGATGGAGCTCAGTGGTTCCGGTGCCTGCCTCGCAAGCACAAGGTCCTGAGTTCCATCCCCAGTAAAAAAAAAAAAAAAAAAAAAAAAAATCATTTGCCACAGCCGTGAGCGTGCTTCCAAGCTGTGTGTTCTGGCCTGCAGCAGGTGTCTGTCTTGGCGTCAGCTTTCCACTGTTTGATCACTGTAGCTTTGCAGTAAGTTTCCCTGCTTCATTCTTAATAATGAAAGTTACTTTTGCCAGGGATTTACCTCAAGTGGCACTGCGCCTGCCTTGGAAGCATAAGGGCCCGAGTTGAATCCCTGATACGGCCAGAAAAAAAAGACCTTAGGAAAAATACTCATAAAATAAGATGACATTCGTTGTTTTTTTTTTTTTTTTTTTTTAAAGTTACCACCCCCATTGGGGTCTTTTGAGTGTCTGTGTGACTTTACCACAGATGGATGGCTGATATCGCTGGCATCAGCACTGGTGCTGGAACTCCAGGCCTCCCACCCGCCAGCCTCCCAGACCGGGGACCTGAGAATTCAGCCCAGCAGTTTGCGCCAGGCCCTCCTGGGGTCTGTGGGCTACTTCCGGCAACATCCACACTTAATTACCTGTGGACACAGGGTGTCTCCCAGCTGTTTCTTTGCTCTTTAACCTTTTGCAAGAAGACTTTGTAGTTGCCATTTTATAAGTCTTAATGATCAGTTCTTTTTTGCTTCTATTATAAATGACACTTGTTTTTTTTTTTGAGACAGGGTCTCGCTTTTGTAGTTCAGGCTGGCCTCGAACTCACAGCAGTCCCCCTGCCTCTGCCTCTCGAGTGCTGGGATGACAGGCGTGAGCCACCACGCCCCGCTGTTTCTGACTTTCTAATCTGGTGTTCCCCAAGTGCCCGGGCTGGCCTGGAGCCCGCACTGCTGCCCAGCCCTGAGCAGTGGATGTGACCGCTGTGCCTGGCTTCGGATTCTTTAGTTTCTCTGTGCTCTGCTGTGTCAGCAAACAGTTTTACTGCTGTCTTCAGTCTGGACACTTTGCAGTGCTTTTTCTTCTTTCACTGCTGTGGCTGGACTACCAGGGGCCGAAGTCGGTGTCCCAGTCTTGCTCTCGGGCCTCAGGTGGACGCGGTCAGGGGCCCACTGTGAACAGTGACCTCAGCAGTCCCTGCTGTTGAGTACCCCGGTGATGGAGCCACCGCCTGGCGGGGCCTCTCTGGAGTTGGAGACACTCTAGCTCCAGTTTGCTGAATGCTTTTGTCCTGGAAAGGTCCTCAGTTTGTCGCAGGCCTCTTCTGCATCAGCTCCAACGGAGCTCCATCCTCTTCTTTCTGTCGCCGTCTGTGGTGTGGATTGGTGTCTGTGGTTGATCCGTGCGTGATCCCCGCCCGGGCTCTGGGTCCTCCCGACTCCTCTGAGCTCTGTGCGGAGGTTGCTGGGCTGTGCTCATGACGGTCCTGCCCCACGTTCTCCCGTACCGCTCCCTCTGCCCTGTGTCAGGGTGATCTTGGTCTCGGGCAGTAAGATGGAGCTTTCCTCTTGGGGCTTTGGGAGAGTTGGAGTGGGTGTCACTGCTTCTGTTTCCTGTTCGGTAGACTGTGCTGTGGAGCTGTCTTTGTGGGGGAGATTTGGCCCTGATCCCGGCTTGTCCCCAGCCCGTTCAGACGCTGTTTCTCGTGAATCGGTTCTGGCAGCTGGAGTGTTTCTGGGCTGTGTCCTCTGCTCGGGTGGCTGCACTGCCGGGTAGTTATTGATAGGACTCCCATCTAGTCCTCCTCGCATGATGACTTTTTTCCAGTTTGGTTGTCGAGTCTCCTCTGCTTTCTCAGTCAGTGTGAAGACTGTCAACTCGGTGATCGTTTTCGGATTGAGTGGTGTTTCTCTGTTGTGTTTTGATGCCCTATTTCATTTATCTCCGTGCTGATCTTTTATTACTTTTGTTCTTAGCTTCAGATTCAATTTGCTGTTGTTAACATAATTCACTTTAGTTTATTTCCAAACCTTAATGTCTATAAATGTATTCTTTTCTTTGCATCAGTAATTTTAATGTCTTTTACTGTGCTGGGGGTGGAAGCTGGAGCCTCATGTGCTTGCTAGGCAAGTAATGTAGCACAGAGGGACGTCCGGCCCAGGTTAGCGATGTCCACCTTGCTGGTGTATGCAGCTGCAGCTACAAATTGTCCTCCTCTGAAACAGAGTCTCACTGTGCAGGCCAGGCTGGTCTTGACCACACCATGTTCCCCAGGCTGGCCTTGAACTCGCAGCTCTCTCTCGGTGACTTCCGCATGGAATGATGTTTATCCACCCTTTCACCTTTAGCCTGTTTGAGGCTCATCTGTGTATCAGCCTTGAACTCAAAGTGCACAGCTGCTCTTCTGTCCTAGATAGCTTATGAAATGTGCGACTAGAAGCACAGTGCCCGGCGGGTCCCTCCTTCACAGCACTCCTGGGACAGCAGGGCCGAGTGCGGCCTTTCCCTGCTTTCCTCCCATGAGCCCACTAGGGTGCCATCTTCCTGCAGGTAAGGTCAGGCAGGGGAAAGAGCCCCCCGCTGTCTGCCCTGCCCCACCCCACTGCACTGGCAGCAACATCACACTTGGCGCCCTGGTGCACCGGGAAGTCACACACACCCTCTTCAAGGGCTCCGGGGCCGAGACAGGCCACTCCCCCAGGGTTTGTGGCTGGGATCTGGGCCTTTGCCGGCTGGGTCGCAGACACTGCAGGTGGAGGAGAGCCCCTGACGGAAGGTGCCGGCACTGTACCTGCAGGGGCTCTAGACAGCAGCTCCGGCCAGGCTTCCGGGTACACCCATCTCTTGAGAGGCCCAGACCAGCTCCCACTAAAATTGGGCCCCACCCCAGAGCCTGGCCCTGAGGTCCAGGCCAGGTTCTCACCCCCCTGGACCCTGTCATCCCTGAGGGCTGGCCAGCCTCAGCCCCCCAGCTGGTGGGGGGAGTGGTCCAAGGAGGAGAGGACTGTGGCCACACGCCAGACCCAAGCCTTCCAAGAGCGAGCCAGGGAGCAGCCATGCAGCCATGGGTGACTGTGTGTGTGTGTGTGTGCGTGCGTGCGTGCGTGCGCGCGCGTGTGTGTGCAGGCCTGGAGTGATTGCTCAGGGCTGGCTGCAACATCTTCTCGTGCATCAGTGTTGCTGGCTAAGCCCAGTCCCCAGCGAAAGCGGATAGTATTAGCTGCTCTGTGCACGGCTGCCTCCTGTCTCCCCCAGGAGCAGCACACTGGGCGCTGGCAGTGCCAGGGCTACCTCCCAGGCATCAGTGTCAGGAGCCTGTGACATGCATACGTGCAGTCACGGTCTAGCTCCATCAGGCCTCGCATCCTGCCTTGTCACTCACGAGCTCTGTGACACTGAGGCCTCTGCGGCACGGCTTCAGATCTGCAGCCACAGTGACACCAGCCAGAAGGCCATGCAAGGCCGTTCCCTCAGCACGGTGTGGCCCTGAGGCCACACTCCCTGCAGAGCCTGTGCTGCCTGTTCTGGGCGCGCATCCCACGTCTGGCTCACGTGTGGGTGCTGACATTCCTTGTCTCCCATCTCTAGTGCAGGACCTCAGGGGGCTCGGCTACGAGAAGGGGAAGCCTGTGGGCCTGGTGGGCGTCACGGAGCTGTCCGATGCCCAGAAAAAGCAGCTGAAGGAGCAGCAGGAGGTGAAGCCACAGGAGCTGGGGACTCGGGAGGTGGCAGGGCGCCCGGGCAGGCACACCGCAGCCGGCTCCCCCTGACCTCCCCCTGCCACCCCTGCCCCGACCCCGCAGATGCAGCAGATGTACGACATGATCATGCAGCACAAGCGTGCCATGCAGGACATGCAGCTGCTGTGGGAGAAAGCCCTGCAGCAGCACCAGCATGGCTACGACAGCGACGAGGAGGTGGACAGCGAGCTGGGCACCTGGGAGCACCAGCTGCGGCGCATGGAGATGGACAAGACACGGGGTGCGTGGGCGCGGGTCCCTGGTCCCTGTGACTGCTGCCTTGGGCAGGAGACCTGGCCTCTGTGTGCCTCGGTTTCCCCCGTGTGGCCCGGACCCCATGGGCCCCTACTCCCTCCCCGCCTCCCCGCACTCACACCCACCTCTCCGGCAGAGTGGGCCGAGCAGCTGACCAAGATGGGCCGGGGCAAGCACTTCATTGGGGACTTCCTGCCCCCAGACGAGCTGGAGAAGTTCATGGAGACCTTCAAGGCCCTCAAGGTGGGCATCTGGTGGCCGTGGGCTCCTGCGTGCCTCTCGTGACTTGGGGAGGGGTGTGGCCAGTGGGGGTGGGTAGCTGGTTGGGGGCGAAGCCCGGGCTGATGGCCACCGTCTCCCCTGCAGGAGGGCCGGGAGCCTGATTACTCCGAGTACAAGGAGTTCAAGCTGACAGTGGAGAACATCGGCTACCAGATGCTCATGAAGATGGGCTGGAAGGAGGGCGAGGGGCTGGGCTCCGAGGGCCAGGGCATCAAGAACCCAGTGAACAAGTGAGTGCTGGGGGCACCTGCCTTGGGCTGATGCCAGCCCTGCCACTGCTGTCCCTGTCTTGAGAACAGGCCACCATGGGGCCCCTTCTTTCCAGGCCCTTGTGAGTTCCCCGTTCCCAAAACTAGTGGGGCGTTCCCCCCTCCTGTCGGCCTGCAGGGGCACCACCACAGTGGACGGCGCTGGCTTTGGCATTGACCGGCCTGCCGAGCTCTCCAAGGAGGATGATGAGTACGAGGCCTTCCGCAAGAGGATGATGCTGGCCTACCGCTTCCGGCCCAACCCCCTGGTGCGCGCTTGTGCCCCCCTTGCGCTTCAGACTTGCCCGTTGCTGGGGAGGGTGCGCCCAAGGCCCCTCCCTGCCCCGTGCCCAGGCTCAGTGGGGCAGGGTGGGAGGATGCCGACCCCGCACACTCACTCAGCCTGCAATTCTTTCTCCTGCAGAACAACCCCCGACGGCCGTACTACTGAGCGGAGGACAGGGCCCGCCTCCCTAGCGACCACCGGGCTGTGGAGCGCCGGGCCTGCGTCCCAGTCACCAGTGCCGCTCTGTGTATTAAAGTCCCAGTGCTCACCCACCCCGCAGCCTGGGCCCTGTCCTTTCACAGTGGGCTGGGCTGGGCAGCCAGGGCAGGGTGGTGGTTCGGAGACTCCGGCATCCCAGAAGCGCGGGCACAGCCTGGCCCTTTCCTGCGAGGGGACCTTAGTCCCCAAAGCCCCGGGTAACTGAGGGGCTGACCATGCAGCCCCTCCCCCAGGCACAGGGACGGCCACCTCCAGCAGTAAATGTGGAGGCGGGCCCTCCAGCACCTGGCTGCCTCTGGGCCTGAGGGGGGTCTCTCAGGCTGTGCCCACTCCAGCTTCTCCTGGCACAGTGGGCACACGGGACCCTGAGGCCTGTCTTGGGGTCAGGTGGGAGGCACCCGGCTTGTTCCCCTGCCCCAGGCTGGCGGGCCTGGGAACCCACGTTTCCACACGCTGCAGTCTCGGGGCTCAGCATCTCCCCACCTGCCCAGCGGTGCTCCCTGGGGAGTAGGGGCTCCCGACTCTGGCCCCAGTCACTCCACACACACGGAGAGTTGCCAGGAGGAGCCCCAGGGCAGATACCTTGGGTGGTCACAGTAGCCCAGGGGCCGGAGGCCACCTGTTCCTCGGGTGCTGGGCTGGCAGGGCAGAGCGCTGGCGCTGGTGGGCCCTGCCCCGGCCTAGGCAAGGGGACACCCTGGCTCAAGGCACAGGGAGGTGTACTGGGCACCGGATCAGAAGGAGTGGGACCCCTGGGCATGGTCCAGACACCTGCCGCCATCACCTCCTGGGAACCTGGAGGCTGGGCAGAGGCGGAGCGGACTTTACCCCGGGGCAGGGCCAGAGTAGGCCTGCAAGTGCCCGCCTGAGGGGCCAGGAGCACCCGGTGCAGACCGGAAGCGGGGAGGGGCTCAGCCCCTGCGAGTCCGGACTTCATCCCAGGTGCCCGGGCGGCGGGGGACGAAGGTGGGGTCAGACTTGGGCCCTGGGCTCAAGCTGGCCCAGCCGGGCCTCACCTTGCTGTTGGGAGCAGCCGCGAGTTCCTCGCCTGGGTGCCCTGTCGCGGGCTGGGGGGCGGAGGAGGCCCAGATTCCGCCCGCCCTGCGGCGGCCTGGGTCACACCCCTTTCCATCGGTCCCGGCTGTGCGGCATTCTGACCGCGGTGGCCTGGCCCCGGTCCGGAAGGGTGGGGTGTGACTCGGTGGCCGGGCCGGCTGGCGCTTGAATCTCTGGGTTCCAAACTCAGCACCAAAGAAACCTTCCGTGGAGGACAAGGCACGAGTGCACCAAAGCGCAGCCGCAACTGGAAGGGAGCGAGGGGGACAATTCAACGCCTCCGGGACGCAGCCCAGCTCTGGGCGACCGTTCCTGCCTTCGACAGAGCGGGGAAACTGAGGCGGGCAGCGGGCTCCGGTGTGCGAGGGGGCGGGGCGCCCGGGGCGGCGCTTCGGGGCGCTGGGGACACGCTGGACGCTCGGGCTGCGCGTGGCCGGCCTGCGGCGCGACCTTTGCGCGGGGCGGGTCCCTGGCCACCCCCGCGGGACGCGCTGTCCCCAGGAGCCAGGCACACCGCGCGGCCACCACCATCGCCATGGAGCCTCCGCCGCTGGCCGGCAAGATCGCGGCGCTGTCCCTCAGCGCGCTGCCGGTGTCCTACGTGCTCAACCACGTCTCGGCTTTCTCGCAGTGCGTGCAGGGCGGGCGGGCGGGTGGGCGAGGGGGCCGGCGGAGATGCCGCGCCAGGGGTCTGAGCCCGGGGAGGGGCCTGGGCCCCACGACGCCCCTCGACCGGAGGCCCCTCCCGCGGTCAGCCCCTTGGTGCCGACTCCTGCAGGTGTTCAGGGACTGAGGAAGTGCATGTGGAGAGCAGGACTCCGACAACCTGCTGGGGCCGCAGAAGGTTTCTGGGGGCTCCCAGGGAGGCGTCCAGGCTTTGCAGGTTCCAAAGTGGCCTAGAATCGAGTTCCATTCCCCTGGGAACCCGGCTCCAGGCTCGCTTCCCGCGCGGAGCCAACTGGCCTGGGCTAGAAGCATTTCCGCGCACTCGGTCAGAAGCTCTCCGTGGCTGTGCCCTACGCCCAATGCCCAGCTCCTGGTCCGGGCGAGCGGCTGTCGCGCCCAAGCCAGCGCGGGCCGAGCCGAGGGGTGGTCTTGCCGCAGATCCGGGCCCTGGTGTTGAAGCCTGTCTGCTGCCCGGACCCCGGGCACCTACCTCAGTTTCTCCATCTGAGTGATGGCACCCTAGTCCCACTCCGCGAACACTGTCTCTTCTGACAGCTAGAGTTGTCTTTGCTGCTCAGATAGGGCCAGATGGGAGTGGGGGCGGGGCTCCACAGGAGCAGGGAGATCGCTGGACAGGGCCTTGCTGTGTGGCCCTGGGCAGCACGCCCACCACGACTCCATCTGCCCACCTGCGCTGGGGATGCCAGAGACCCGGCTCCTCTTGCCCGTGTCACTGGCTCACCTGTCTTATCAGGGCGATGGGGCAGATCTGGGCAGAGAGGTGCAGTGGGTGGAGCTGCTGGACTTTACCCTGGAGGGGTTGGGAGCCCCGGTCGAGATATCTACAGTGCTGAACTCGCGAGACCCTTACGGCTGAGGCCGAGCCGGGCCACACGGGAGCTCGTGTTGGGACTGACATGGACAGCAGGTCCAATCAGACGTGCTAGAAAACGGAATAAATGGTACAGCGGAGTAGTTGATAGCCCCTCTGCACCTAGCCCCAGGGGACCAGGGTCCTTTCCGGGGAGTCAGAGAAGGCTTCCTGGAAAAAAAGAATAAAGTCGCTGGGCCATGAAGGATGAATAGGAGCTTACGAAGTAGAAGTTTCTGGGGGTCAGGGATGTAGCTCAGTGGTACGAAATATGCTTCGTGTGTGCAAGGCCCTGGGTTTATTCCTTAGCACCACAGAATGAAAAAGAAAGAACACCTAGCGGGCGTGGTGGCTCACGCCTGTCATCCCAGCACTCGGGAGGCAGAGGCAGGAGGATTGCTGTGATGTGAGTTGGAGACTGAGCTCAGGGCCAGCCTGAACTACAAAGCAAGACCCTGTCTCAAAAAACCTAAAAAAAAAGAAAAGAAAAGAAAGAAAGAACACCGAGTGTGGTGACATGTGCGTGTCCTCCCAGCACTGAGGAGGCTGAGGCAGGAGGATCTCTTCAAGTTTGAGGCCAGCCTTGCCTGCATAGGGAAACCCTGTCTCAAAAAGGAAGAAAAGAAGTGGGAGTCAGGGTGAGCTGAAGGAGGAAACTTCGCTCTGGACGCCGCCTGCAGCGCAGGCAGAGCCTTCTGCAGGGGCAGCACAGGCTGAGGAACGGCAGGTGGAGCCTGGGCTGGTGATACCAGCGGGGGGTGGAGGCCCAGCACAGGCCTGATGGGTCCCCTCTCCTCAGACCTCTGTGGGTGGCACTGATGAGCGGCTTGGTCCTCGGCCTGCTGTTCGCGTCTGTCTACAGCTTGTCCCGAGGCGAGATCTCCTATGACCCGCTCTACGCTGGTGAGTCCGGGCAGGTGGTAAAGAGCGCTGTCTGGCAGGGCATCTACCGTCAGACCTGCTGGCACTGCGAGGCCTGCCGCAGACTGGGCACCTCGCCGGGCTCCCGGCACACTGGAGACCGGGGCTACACCTGTAGATCAGGGAGTCTCAGGCAGTACCCCCTCTAGACTCAAGGCGCCTGGGAGCGGGAGCTGTGCCTCCTCCATCAGACCGGCAGAGCTGTGGTCCTGCAACCTGTGCAGGGAGGACAGGGAGCCTCAAGTCCGACCCACCACTGCCAGCCACGGCCCCTTGACACCTGCCCTGAGCTGCCCACTGCGGACCTGGGGTCCTTGCCCCGCCCACGCCTGCCCCGCCCACCGCGGACCTGGGGTCCTTGCCCCGCCCACCGCGGACCTGGGGTCCTTGCCCCGCCCACGCCTGCCCCGCCCACTGCGGACCTGGGGTCCTTGCCCCGCCCACTGTGGACCTGGGGTCCTTGTCCCGCCCACTCCAGCCCTCTCCCACTCTCCCCGCAGTCTTTGCCATCTTCGCCTTCACCTCCGTAGTGGACCTTGTCATCGCCCTGCAAGAGGACGGCTACGTGGAGGGCTTCATGGAGTTCTACACCAGGGAGGTAGGTGGCGGGGGCGGGGATGTCCCCTGACCCCTGGTGTGTCTGAGCCTGCCCCTGCCCCCAGGGAGAGCCGTACCTGCGCACAGCGCACGGAATCTTCATCTGCTATTGGGATGGCACCGTGCACTACCTCCTGTACCTGGCCATGGCCGGCGCCATCCGCAGCAGGTGGGTGGCAGGGTGGCTCCTAGGTCCCCGCCGGGGCCTGGCATTGGGCACCTCAGGAAGTATCTGGGTGGAATCAGGAGGCCCCTGAGGGGTACAGCCAGGGGTGGCCAGAGAAAGCTCCCCCGGCGTGCTGGGGTGAGGGTGATGGACGTGTGGCTTATACCCACGCCCCCCTGGGAAGCCTCTGGCACCCCTGCTGTCCTGGATGAAGCAGAGCATCCCAGGGCGGGATCTGCCCTAGCTGGGGCTCCGACCCTGGGGCACCGTGGTCACCCCCACATTCCTGGCCCAGGAAGAGGTACCGAAACCTTGGACTCTACTGGCTGGGCTCCTTCGCCATGAGCGTCTTGGTGTTCCTCCCAGGAAACGTCCTGGGTAAGAGCCCCACCTGGGAGAGCCCACCCTGCACAGGGCCCCGCCGGGTCCTCCATCCCTTACCCTCTGTCTGCAGGTTCTCTCTGTCTGTCTGTCTGTCTGTGGCCAGCCCAGCTAGCAGCCTCCTCGTTCCTCCTGAATGGGGGTGCCCGGGGCAACTCTGCTTCCTCCCCAGGGTTCTGCCCAGACACCAGAAGGTGTTTTTGGTGGGTGGGGTGGAGGCTGTGTAGGTTGGTCTTGGGAGGTGGGGCGGAAATGACAGTGTGGCCACTGGGACAGCATGGCAGAGACACCAAGGTAAGACCCTGAATGTATTCATGGGAAGGAAAAAAAATCCGCTGGAATGTAGGACTAGGATCTGTAGTCATCAGGTAAACCGAGGCAGGCCTGGCTGAAGATCACGGACACCACTGGCCAGTGGGAGCCATGGCAAGTGATGGAGCGGGAGCAAAGGTGCCGTGCGCGAGTGCGGATGTGTCTCCTCTACCGTGGCAGGCAAATACAGCTCCGAGATCAGGCCCTCCTTCTTCCTGGCCATCCCCTACCTGCTGGTCCCGTGCTGGGCCGGCCTGAGGGTCTTCAGCCAGCCCCGCGCACCACCCTCCTGTCCTTCCAACGTGGTGAGTGCCGTGTGCCCCGGCCAGCCAGGCCCCGGCCTGCCTGAGTGAGCTGCGTCGGAGCAAAGACCCCGTGTCTGTGGGAGGAGGAGCCTCTGCCCACTGCCTGCCGAGTGCCGCTTCACTCACCCGGGAATCCTCCTGGGGACAGGTGCGGCAGGAGCAGGAGAAAGGACTGCTGCAGCGCCCGGCCGACCTGGCCCTGGTCCTCTACCTCATCCTGGCCGCCTGGCTCACCCTCTTCCGGGGCCTGGTGAGCCTGCGCGCCCGCCTCCCTGCCCGGCCTCCAGCCTGCCTTCCTGGCCCTGTACTGTCAGCAAAAGACCACTGTCCTGTCCCATCATCCCAGGGAGTTCTCCTCAAGTGTGACTGGAATTTCCCATGACAAAGTCCCCGGGGTGGACGTGGCTGGGATCCCGAGGCGGACGTGGCTGGATCCCGGGGCGCACGCGGCTGGGATCCCGGGGCGCACGCGGCTGGGATCCCGGGGCGCACGCGGCTGGGATCCCGGGGCGGACGTGGCTGGATCCGGGGGCGCACGCGGCTGGGATCCCGGGGCGGACGCGGCTGGGATCCCGGGGCGCACGCGGCTGGGATCCCGGGGCGCACGCGGCTGGGATCCCGGGGCGCACGCGGCTGGGATCCCGGGGCGCACGTGGCTGGATCCCGGGGCAGACGCGGCTGGGATCCGGGGTGGACATGGCTTCGATCCCTGCTGACATCACCAATGGTCACAGCTAGGGCCAGGAGACCCAGACCAAGGGATACAGACCCTCTGGGAAGTGGGGGTGATGCCGCTTCCTGGAAGAGAGTCGCTTGAGTGGACAACTGGTTTGCCTGTTTGCCCCAGGTAGTGCTCGACTGCCCCACAGAGGCCTGCTTTGTCTACATCTACCAGTATGAGCCGTACCTGCGGGACCCTGTGGCCTACCCAAAGGTGCAGGTGAGAGCAGGTGGCGGGAGAAACTTGTGGTCCTACCTGGACCTTTTGGAAGCAGGTGGCCAGAAGTACAAGTCACATTGGCAGAAACACATGTGGATGTATTGTATTACCAAGAAATTAACAGATAATGTCTTCAGGTATGGCTGGACCCAGATGCTCGTGGATAATTCTGTCTCTGGAACCTGCTGTCCTTGTCTGGCTCCCTCTAGTGGGAGGCAGAGGTAGCCCTAGCTTTCCGTATACCCCACTCTGCTACCCCAGAGGAAATGAGCTTTTATTGTTACCCCAAAACAGAAGCATGTACCTGAGGCAGGCTCTGATTGGCCCAGTCCAAGTCACTTGCCTGTTTTTTTCTGATCATGGTGCTGACATTTTGGCACTGGACTGACCAGGCCAGAGTCCTGTGCCAGTGGCGGGGACAGAGGCCTCCAAGGGGAACAGAGGTGCCCTGCACGGGTGGTTGGGCAGAGGGTCTCCAGGCTGGCCAAGGCCCCAGGAGCCCCAGCTCCTCTCCTCGCCGCGGTCCACACAACCAGATGCTGCTGTACCTGTTCTACGTTCTGCCTTTCTACGGCCTGGCCACCTATGCCCTCACGTTCCCTGGATGCTCCTGGCTGCCCGACTGGGCCCTGGTGTTTGCTGGAGCCATCGGCCAGGTGAGGGGACAGGCAGAGTGTGGGCAGGCATTGTGCTCCTCCTGGGCAGCCACATGCCTGGAACCCTACAGTCCCCCGGGACTAGGGGACACAGAGTTACCGCGGGCCGGCGAGAAAGAGGTGCAGGGCCAGAGGGGCATTACGTGGGGGAAGCTCCCCAGGAGCGCGGGAGCTAGCTAGCGGGGCTTTGGTGGAAGTGTGGCCTCGAGAAGTCTTGGCTGAGAGTTTGTAGCCTCGGTCCTTCGTGGAGTTTTACTTAGAACTTTTAGAACCTAAGTGATATTTGCAGAAACCACAGATAGCCTCGGTGATGGTTTTGAGGGTTTTTTTGGTGGGAGGTTTGCAGGTAGCCAACCCAAGAGCCTTATTCAGTTCTCCTCGCTGCTGATTGGCTGCTGCCTGAAACCCACCTCCCAGATGCACCAGTCTTCCTGCGTTTTAACACGCTTCGCTGTCTGAGGGTTCTCAGGCTGGTTCTGAAGCCCTCGGATCCTTAGTATTCCACCAAATACTTTATTAGTCAGTGTTTATTAAATTAACAGCAGGAGACATAGTATATTCAGGGATTAAACTGTAGATACAGGCGTTCACAGGCCAGGGATTACCTCAGTGGTTCCTGCAGCTGCCTGGCAAGTACAAGGTCCCTGCTTCATCCCCTATAACCACATACAGCAGTGCCAGGCGTGGTGACTCACCCTGTAGTCCCAGCATTCACTCGGGAGGCAGAGGCGGGAGGATTGCTGAGTTCGAGGCTGAGCTCAGGGCCAGCCTGAACTACAAAGC